>PVKS010022994.1:0-32927 GCA_004027875.1 Aplodontia rufa
AACTTTTATTGAGTTTTTCACATGGCCTTTGTTTCTCCAACACTTAGTTGTTTACATGGTGCTGGGGATTTGAACCGGGTCCTCGCGCTTTCCAGGCAAGTGCCGAAACCGCTGAGCCACCGCTCCAGCCCCTTCTTGCCACCGCTCCAGTCCCTTCTTTTTTTTTTAAAGAGAGAGGGACAGTGAGAGAGAGAGAGAAAGAGAGAAACAATTTTATTTAGTTTTTCATGTAGCTTTTATCACTCAGAAACTTTATTGTGTACATGGTGCTGGGGTTTAAACTCGCATACACACACGCCGGGCAAGCTAAGTAGCCACTGACCACTGCTCCAGCCCACAACTAATATTTTTAAATAAAATTTTTCAAAAGTGTTGAGCCAGGGCTGGAGTGATGGCTCAGCAGTTGGAATGCTTGGCTAGCATGAGCAAGGACCCAAGTTTAAACCCCAGCACCACATACACAACTAAGTATTGGAAAAACAAAGGCCAGATAAAGAGCTAAATAAAATTGATTCTCTCTCTCTCCTTGAAAAAACAAAAAAAGAGAGGGGAGTGCTAAGGCAAGGAAATGCTGAATTTTAGGAAAGAAAAAGGCTTCAATGAGTGAGTGATATAGAGGGAAGACATAAAGAAGCTGAGAGCTGACCAAGTTGATATCTGGGGGAAAAAATTCCAAACAAAAGAAGAGAAAGACCAAAGGTCTGGAGGCAGGGATCATATGTGGCACATTAGAGAAGCAACAAGTATGTTTGGTTTGGTAAGTGGGAGAGCTGCGTACTATTATGTCTATACAACTAAGTGTTGGAGCAACAAAAACCAGATGAGAAACTAAATAAAATTTGTTCTTTCTCTCTCCCTCAAAAAACAAAAAACAAATAAAACACACTCACACACAAACATGGTTTTTTACTCCCTTTGATGATACAGATCAAAATACAAAAATCTATTTTCTAAGCAGACCACCCAAAGTATAAACAATTAAGCCGTCTCCGAAACAGTATTTATAATTTGATCCTTTCTCATAAAGGGTATTTCCTCGGTGGAATTACTGATGATATGTCTCTCCTCTTTTTATTTCTATTCTTTAATGTTTCTAAAAGAAAGAATTTTTCCCAAAGTTGTAGATATATGAAAAATTCTTCAATTTTTACCATTTGTTACCTCCACAAATTTTTGGGCGGAGTACTGGAGATTGAACCCAGGGGCACTTTACCACAGGGCTATACCACCAGTCTTTTTTATTTTGAGATAGAGTCTCACTAAGTTGCTTATAGCCTTGCTAAACTGCTGAGGCTATCCCCAGTTAAAAAAGAAAAAAAAGAAAGAAAGAGAACTTAGTGAAGTATAAAAACCCAGTTCTAGGGCTGGAGCAGTGGCTCGGCAGTTACTGTGCTTGACCAACATGCGCAAGTACACAGGTTCAAATCCCAGCACCCACAAACACAACTAAGTGTCAGAGCAACGAAAGCCATGTGAAAAACTCAATAAAAAAATGATTGTCTCTCTCTCTCTCCTTCTCTCTCAAACAAACAAACAAACAACTCAGTTCTAGTTTTGTTAAATGAAATACTAAAACCCATCAAGAATACAAACATGTTTTTAAGTATTAGGTAACCTAACGAGGACATAACGGTAGATATCATTAAGTTTTTTTACTCTTAAAAATCAAACTTCCGGGCTGGAGCAGTGGCTCAGCGGTTATGGCGCTTGCCCAGCAAGTGCCAGTACACAGGTTCAAACCCCAGCACCCACGTACACAACTAAGTGTCAGAGCAACGAAAGCCATGTGAAAAACTCAATAAAAATTGATTGTTTCTCTCTCACTGTCCTTCTCTCTTAAAAAAAAAACCAAAAAAACAAAAACAAACTTCCATGTAATGGGATTTATTATACAGTAAAGAGAAGGAAGGCAGTTTATATAGTAATGGGCAGGCCCCTAACATATTTTTGTGAAAAAAGGTATATAGGTAATAGTTATGTTACATGTTATATTAAAAGAGGAAAGAATGTATACGTATGTTTGTATAGATACATAGATACATGCAGGTACATGTTTTTGGTGGCATATGTATAAATTAGCGTTGGAAGGTATACAAGAACGGTTAACACCAAGTCTATCTGTGGGCTAACAGGGTAGCTAGAGGACAATAAAAGGGAAGATTTCCTCAGGACACCTTTTGAGCTGTTTTTACTTTTGAGCCACGTGAACATATAGTTATCAAGAGGAAAAATTGAAGGTACTTTACCTTGCACCATTGTTCCTAATGACTTCCACAGTTTCTTCAACAAAATATCGATCCTTGATATATGCAAAGATATCATCACAAATTTCATGTAAGCGTGAACGATGGGTAAGGTTGGTCAAGTATAAAACTGGAATAATTAGTGGTTCTGGAAAACTCTGAAGATTCTGTCTTGCTTTTTTTTCTGACTCAAGTGCTTCCTGATATGTCAGTCCAGGTCTACCCGTCACAGCACAACTCCACACAAGGCTGTTGCACAGAATGGTTCGTTCAAAAAAGTCACTGATTAAAAAACAAAAACAAAAACCCATTACCTATCATTTCACAAATTTTACATTAAAAGCTGATTCCTTTATCAGTTTTTTTTTTCTGTGCCTTTAAAGCAAACATTTCATAGAATCACAGAACTCAAACAAGGGTTTAATAACTGATCAACTTATACATTAATACAAACCTAAAACAAAGTGTATTTAAAGTAAACGTTTATATTTTGCAATTAAAGGCACATCAGCCAAAAGTGGATTTCAAGTTCTACCAGTTTTGAAATCTGGAGTCAAACTGAAAATAAATTTAACCTTTCTTTTTCCTTTTAATCTTTTAAGTGTTTTTGAAAAGCAGCCAAAAAAAGGAGAGTCAATTCAAGCACTTAACTACAAATTTTTAAAAGGCTTTAATATAATAGCGAAAAACTGAGAAATGTAAGCATCTAACAATAAGGAAAGTTAAGTAAAATTATGGTACTTTATATAATGAAAAATCTGTCTCCTAAGTCAAATGAAAGTTCTTAACATGTTAACAGGAAAAAAAATAAAACCAATCCTATTTCCAGTTTAAGCCCTCCTATATTTTAAAAAAATATATAATGATCTCATTCATGTTGTAATTCAAAAGGGAAAAAAGAGAAAAAGAAGAAACAATAAGAAAAAAAATGACAGGAAAGAAAAGAAACATAATCATAGATTTTTGGAATATTATACAAAAATCAAAGCGACAGCTAGGGAGAAGGGATAAGACTAAGGGACTATTTTATTCAGTCCTTTTCTGTACGATAGAATTTCTTAAATGAGTATTATTTTCTGAAAATTCTTTACAGTCTCTTTTAAAATGCAGCAGACCTTAATAATATAGCAAGATTTCTAAGGGAAAATGGGTAAGAAAAAATTCTAATCACTGACTACACAATCTCAACTACTTAATTTTTTTTTCCTGAGGGAGAGGGACAGTGAGAAAAAGAGAGAGAGAGGATCAATTTTGTTTAGTTTTTCATGTGACTTTCGTTGCTCAAGACATTTCGTTGTGTATGTGGTGCTGGGGTTTGAACTCATGTCCCTGCACATACAAGGGAAACATGGAAATCGCTGAGGAACCGCTCCAGCCCCTTAACTACATATTTTAACCACAAAACTGTGTCTCTTTATGCATGTACTATAAACTGGCATTCCCTATGGAGAAAAGAGAAGACTGGGATGGAAGGAAAAGGAAACATATTTTATGTATTTCTATACTGTCTGAGTTTTTATAATGTATCATTTTACAATAAAATATTTTTAATGTATAAAAAGTTACATACATGCAAAAAGTTTAAAAATGACTGCCTCTAAGCATGGGTAAATTTTTTCTCTACTTATATAGAGTACTGTTCTACTTTTCAATAATTATATGTAACCAATATAATTGTCATTATTTTTTAACTTTCTCCTTTCTGAAATCCTCTTCTTTCCTTCTTTCATCATACTAAAAGTACTTTAATTTCTGTAAGTCTATTTCCTGGCTAGAATATTTATCTGTTTAGGTTATGCCCAGAGTACTCTATCTCTAAAGAAAATCTTGGGAAAGTCCATTACGACTGTTTCCTTTGTATGGATTTAAAGCAAAAACGGAAGGAGAGGTGGCTCAGCGGTCTGGCATGTGCGAGGACCCAAGTTCCTCACACATACACAACTAAGTGTCAGAGAAACAAAGGCCAGATAAAAAAATAGATTATCTTCCTCTCTTTAAAAAAAAAAAAAGCAACAACAACAAAAAATGAAATCTATGGAAATAAAAATATTAATCATACCTTAACAAAAATGAGATCTAAAGAAATAACATACATATGCCAGTTATATGCTCTAATTCAGTACAAAGAAGACCCTTTTGAATTATGTTTTAATATACAAAATAATGAATGTACTGTCTATCATTCACATGACAAAGTAAAAAGTGGCTATCTTTGGCCAGATGTAGTGGTGTACATCTGTAATCCAAGCAGTTTGGGAGGCTGAGGAAGGAGGATTGCAAATTCAAAGCCAACCTCAGCAACTTAATGAGACTTTGTCTCAAAATAAAAAATAAGAACAGGCTGGGGATGTAACTCAGTGATTAAGTGCCCCTGGGTACAATCCTTGGTACCAAAAAAAAAAAAAGGCTATCTTTATGAGATAGAGACAGATATTAGACAGTATATTAGAGACCGATATACTAGGAGAATTCAAAGGAAAAAGAGGTGGAAGAAAAGGCAACAAAAAAAGAGAGTGTTGAAGGAGAAAAATGCCAAGAAAGGTACATAATCTGGTTCTTATAAGCAAGAAATTCTATGTCAGAATAATTTATTAGCTGAGAAGTAAGTAACAAGCATACCCAATAAGTGGTTTTCAATGGTGCAGAATGAAATGAATCAATTTTGAAAGAACTCTAATTTAATTTTCAGTCTAAAACTGCAGTCCCACATAGGAATCTTAAAATGTCCTAAACTTTTTCCTATAAAAACAAATACATCTGTAAAATTTAACTTTTCAAGCTAATATGTAAATAGCATGAGGTACATTTTTAATAATTTAAACTATACTACTACAATTTAAGAAAATTAACTTCAAATCTACATATCCTATACATTAGTCTGCAAACCAGTACTAACAAATAGATTTCTAGCTAGGTGCATTGGCACTATCTTATAATCCCATCAATTGGGAGTTTGAGGCAGGAGGATTACAAGTTCAAAGCCAGCCTCAGTAATTTAGCGAGGACCTGAGTAACTTTGTGAGTCCCTGACTCAAAATAAAAAATAAAGGGGCTGTGGATGTGGTTCAGTGGTTAAGTGCTGCTGAGTTCAATCCCTGGTACCAACGGGAAAAAAAAGAAAAAGTTAAAAAAATAGATTTCTAGACACACATATAGTTTAAATTTTCTAATGGTCACATTTAAAAATTTTAAAGGAAATACTAATTAATTTTGCATTTATTTTAACCCACTATAATACAATTATTTCATTTTGGTATGTAATCAACATTTAAAAAAATTTTTGTAGTAAATCTTCAAAAATCCAGTGTGCACTCTATATATTTACCTCCATCTTAACTTGGTCTCATTTCAAGTATTTAATAATCCACATGGCCATGTAATAGCTTCTATATTAGAATACTTCAGCCACAACAATTAGGAGCCTGGACTATTTAGTAGACCATGAGGTATCTGATGAATGGTAGGGGGACAGGCAGAAGTAAAAGTGTGTTGCAACATACACTATTTAGATTAAATATTGTCTAAAAATATCAAGGCAAGCCATGGCACAAGTGCCACAAGCTGCCATTAAATGTAGATGAGGTAGAAAAAGTATAATTAGCTATACGCATGAAGTATAGCTGCCCTTCTACTCCCACAAGGTTGACACTATCTCCTGCAATATGTTTTGGAGTTTGTTTCCTTTGTGTTTCTACTGTTATTGTTTCATTACAGCCTCACTACATACAAAGATCTTCCTTCAGGAAATCTACAACTCCACAGCTATAGTTGTTTTAGTTGGCCATTTTAATGCAAACGTGGGGAAAGTCCAAGGACTCTTTCTGCCCAGTTCATCAAAACACAGCACCATCTCTAACTTTATACACTTTCTCCCACTTCTGTACTTCTGCTCTTAATCCATTCATCATACACATTCAAATATGTAGAGTTTATTGATAATACTGAACTCAAGGGGGTAAGTTACAATACCTCTTTGATTTTATAAGATGCACATTTTACAATCGTGAACAAAAAAATATAAAATACAAAGTATTGTTTTATATGGATATAAGTGTTGACTAGTGCAAATCATTATATCTGATTTATGATTACATTGTTTACCAGAGGTGGGAATGCTACTGGCCTGAAGACCAAATCCAGTCCTACATTTGTTTTCATAGTTTTATTGGAACATGACCACACCCAAGGTTTTAGGAACCATCTGCTTTCTCACTACATTTATAAAGTTGGGTAGGTGCAGGAGACAGAACCTAAAAAACTGATTAGCTGGCTTCCCACCTCCTTACCATTGTTTCTTAAGGAAAAATTGCTTCTGAGTTATAAGGAAGAGTACTTTTTTTAGAACATATGTATACTGTAAATCAACCAACTCTCCCAGGAACAAACTGAGGAACAATTGGCAACATTCTGTTAATTTATTGGGGATTAGAAAAACTAAAAACATAGAATATGATAAAGAATTAAGTGACATTAAATACAATTCAGATAAATACATAGTATAATCTATGTAAGGGCCAAAGCTACACTAACCAGACAACACTTGGTAAGAAAGACCCAGTACAATTCAAAGAAAAAGATCTAAGGGACAAGGTAAACTCTCCTATTCACAAAAATAATTAATTTAAACTGAGAAATGCAGCAATAGGCTAAAAACTAGTATAATTCCTGATTTAAACAGCTTATGTTATGCAAGAGATGACAAGGATAGCCTAAAACTTACAAAGGTAATTACTGTTGGAAGACAGGACGGGTTGTTCTAATAATTTCCTTTACTGACAGGGTTACAAGAGCATATTAGGAGATCATGTGCATGACAGACTAAACATCTTACGTTATATAAATACCAGCAAGATGAAAATTTATTCATATATTTATTTATACCAAGTATTGAACCCAGGGGCACTTAACCACTGAATTACATTCCCAGTCCACTGTATTCCTTATTTTGAGACAGGGTCTCACTAAGTTGCTTAGGGTCTTGCTAACTTGCTGAGGCTGGCTTTGAACTTGTGATCTTCCTACCTCAGCCTTTCAAGTTGCTGGGATTACAGGTATGCTCCACCATGCATGGCTGAAAATTATATTTTTATTTTTTTAATTAATTAATTTATTTTTTAGAAAGAGGGACAGTGAGAGAGAAAGAAAGAGAGAGAGAGAAGCAGTTTTTTTTCACATGGCTTTTGTTCCTCTGACACTCTGTTATGTACATGGTGCTGGGGTTTGAACTCGCGTACTCATTCGTGCCAGGCAAGCGCCGTAACCACCAAGCCACCACTCCAGCCCCTGAAAATTATATTTTTATATTATAGAAGACCAAGAAATTTTTTTAAATAATAAAAATATAAGATCTAAGTTTTAAAACCATTTTAATGAAATACTATTTTGTTTTGTACTTTGTGCTGCCTTTGACTTAGATGACATACAATAAAGGTTCCTAAAATCTATAGATGGTACAAAACTAAGGAATAGCATTAATGATCAAATCAGAAGCTAAACCTTTAAGTGGAAATCAACAAAGAGGAAATATATATGTGCACTGGAAGGCTGGTATATATACGAGCACTGGAGGGTGTTGGCTCAGTAATTACAGCACTTGCCTGACCATGTATGAGAACCTGGGTTCAAACCCCAGCACCACATACACAACTAAGTGTCAAAGAAACAAAGGCTAGATGAAAACATAAATAAAACTGATTCTATCACTTTCCCTCTCTCTCTTAAAAACAAAAAACCTAACTTAACAATGATGAATGTGAAAAAGACAACTTTCAAAAGAAATACAAATTCTCATTTCTGTACCTTTTTTTATAATTTTCCTTGCTTAGAAAGAATTCTTTATAACATTTAAAAAGTATCTCTGTTCCAATCTATGTCTACTGAGCTCTGTCCTTAACAAACCAACTCACATGTTATCTCCTATCTGAAGGCTTCCCTCTGCCCTGAAAACAGTGATCAGTTCTTTTCTGTGTTCCCATTATACTTGATCCATAAAACATATAACTTATGCCATTATGTTGTAAATATTCATTCATTTCTCACAAGAGGGACAAAGTATCTCAGTATCTCCAAAGACTCTTCAAAGTAGAATGTTAAGAATAAACATACTCTCAATGGGCAGTCCATTTATTTCTATCTAAACAGAGAAAGTACACATATGAGTGAGGAAGATGTCTGAAACCTAGCTTTATCCAACCTCTCTGAACTTCTGGTAAAACGGGGATATCTTTATGAACAGTCTATGTGAAAATGAAATTAGATAATTCTAAGAAAATGCTCCCATAATGTTGTTGTACTCAAAGAACAGTATTAATTCTTATTGTTCAGGGACCACATTAGCAGATATCCTAGAATAACTAGTACAGCAGAGAAACAATGTGAAGAGATACACAAAAGACTTTGAAGACATTTAAAGATGAAGTTCAGTGTTGGGAAGGAGAGTAGGAAGATGCAGAAATAACTATATTAAATATTTGAAGATATTTCTTCTTGGCACAGCTTTTGAGGGCAAGTGCGGGAACAACAAAAATTCTAGGAAGAAAGAGTTTGAATCATTTATTGTAGGTAGCACAGGGGAAACCAACAAGGCATGCCCACATTATGTTTTGGTGGATAACATCAATTAGATTATCTGTGAATACCCAAAATCCAAATAAAGAGGACTCAAGCATAAAATCTTAAGAACTATTTGTGATAGACTATTTGCAAAAGAGGCTAAAGGTGTGCAGATTCCTTTGAAATATCACTGAATGTTCTAAGAAGTGGAATCAATTTCACCATCCCTTGAATCCATGATGGCCTTGTGATTTGTTTTGATCAACATGATAGGGATGACTTTGAGGACTTCTGCCTTTACCTTCCTAAAACCCAGAGACCACCATGTGAAGCAGTCTAACTAGCTTCCTGTGGATGAAAGACCACAAGATGAGAAAAGCCATACCATCTGAGGTCCTAAGCTAGGTGACTGAGACCATCTCTTACTCCATCCAGCCTCAGCTTTTATTCTAGCTAACTATAATTAAATGAGCGAGCACAGAGGAAATCAAAGAAACCAAACTGATAATCCATAGAAAAATAAGCAAGCAAAATGTGTTTTGGGGTGACTTGTTACACTACAATAATTGATATACATACTCTACCTGAAAAAAGAATGTATAGATATAAAACATGGTAATCTGCTAAGCAGATAGAAGGTAAAATTCAAAAGCATTGAGGAGGCTGGTTGTGGTGGCACATGACAATAATCCCTGTAATCAGGAAGTTGAAGCAAGAGGATCACAAGTTCAAGACCAGCCTGAGTAGCATCAAAATAAAATAAAAAGGTATGGTGATGTAGCTCAATGGTGAGTATTTGCCTAGCAGGCACCAAGAGCTGAGTTCAATCACCAGTATCACAAAAAGTAAAAGCATTTAGGAATCTCTGCTATACCATCTAAGAAAAAAGGATTAATGGACCCAAGTATCAGGGTCATGTGACAGGCTTACTCCTAAAGAGAGGCTGAACACCTAATTTGGAAACATTAGCTATTAAGTTCATCTCTACTACTTCCTTTGAAAAATCTATGCTTGCTCAACTAGATTTCACATAACTGATCATCAGCATGGGAACTGGTCAAGTGTAGAAGTCATGTTTTCCTTACTATTAATTCTGGTTTGTCCATTTGATACCTAGAATTTAATCACAGAGGGGTGTAGGAGAAAAGGCAATCCTGAGCACACACATTAGGGAGTGGCTCCTAATAAAGATCTAGATGGCTAACTTGAATTTGACAGAATACTATTTTTTTGGAGCATACGTCTGCAAATTTCAACAGATATTAAGAAGAATTCTCTATAATAAGTACCACATAATAGTAAACAACAAAAAGAACAAACTCTAGAACTTTAGAGACATGAATTAAATTCTAGTGTTTTCAATAGCTAGATAAGTGATTTTGGACACTGTGATCTTGGACTTATTCTACCCACCTCAACCCCAGTTTCCTCAACTATAAAAGGGGGCTATTAAGAGCTGATGAACAATGAAGAGAGATGTATTATATGCTAGTTAAACATCTTTCATAGGAAAGACAGGTTGAAATACAAGCTGGACTGCCGGCTAGTTGATGTGGAAGAGATTCCTGAACAAAAGGTTGGATTCACTCAAAGATGGGAAGTATATTCCAGCTCCCAATGGAGATTAAGTCACTGGGTAATATAATACATCATTTTCCTATCCCCAAAATCTAGAATTTCTAGTGTTGAGACTTGATCATCCCATTTTTTTTAATAACTCACAGCCAAAAACAGACATGAAATTGTCATCAGCTAACCAAAATTTATTATATATCTATCTGACTTGAGACTAAATTATGCACTTTAGCTTTGCATTTGCCTACAATTAATGTGTGTGTGTGTGTGTGTGTGTGTGTTTTAAATAGGGAAGTAAGAGAGAATCAATGTTATTTATTTTTTCATCCCACACTTAGTTGTGTATGTGGTGCTGGGTTTTGAGCCCAGGTCTTCACGCATGCCAGGCAAGTGCTTTAAACACTGGCCACCACCCCAGCCCTTAATAAGCTTTTTTTTTGAGGAGTAAAAGTAGTTGGATTTATTTAGGAAGAAGAGCAGAGACTCCAAAAAAGCGGAGGGGTACCTGGAAGCAGGACACCTAATAAGCTATTTTTAGTGAATCTTCTTTGCTTATAAAAGCACGTCAAACAAGAGTCAGCAATTAGTTAAGAAATTCAAACAAAGTAAAGAAGTTTGTACTCTATAATTACTGAGGATTTATCCTGGTCATAGTCCCTGTCTCAAAGAACACCAGGACTTGAAGAAGACAAAATATAAGACAACAAATACATTGTTTTACGTAGATTTATAACAGGAAGCATCACTAGATATAAGGACAGGTATTGCTGTTTAGAAAAATAAAAAGTAGTCTATACAAAATAGAGACATAAAACTAACAATAAAAAGGTTTCTGGCAATCTAGTAACCAGAGTTACAGGAGTTACTCTGAATTGTGCTGAGAAGTGAGCAAGGCCAAGAGGTATAGAAAACCTCTTTAAGATTAATTGAGGTAGAGGGCTGGAGTGGCTCAGCAGTAGAGCACTTGCCTGGCATGCATAAGGACCTGGGTTCAAACCCCAGTACCAGATACACACCTAAGTATTGGAAAAACAAAAACCAAATGAAAAAAATAAGAACTGAGTCTTTATTTCTCTCTCTCCTCTCTTAAAAAAAAAAAAAACTAATTGAAGTAGAAAAGTTTACATTAAAAAAATAAAAATCTTGGGTA
Organism: Aplodontia rufa; assembly: GCA_004027875.1. Classification (NCBI taxonomy): domain Eukaryota; kingdom Metazoa; phylum Chordata; class Mammalia; order Rodentia; family Aplodontiidae; genus Aplodontia; species Aplodontia rufa. The sequence continues at coordinate 11,521 of PVKS010022994.1, forward strand.
AACAGCTGATCAGAAGAGTTTTCAAATAAATACAAAAGTATTAAAATAATGCATTTAAAGGATAATCATCAAACAAGTTCACACATACACTAACCAGTAATTTAGTATATAAGTGAAAACAGAGGTTTTCTTCAAAGTTCCTCCAGACTTGTGCCAAGGATCAAATTACCATAACACTAACGACTCATATATCAACCTTTATTAAAAATGCATTTTTAAAAAGATTTCTTTGTAATCATTTAAGGAGAAAAAAGCTTAAATTTTAACACAATTAAATGTCAGTCTTCTTCCAATTTTGCCAATTCAAAAGTCATAAGGATCAGTATCTAAGAAAATCAGTTATGCTATTTTATTCAGGGTAAATAATCAAATAGCTTTGGTCCTAAACCAATCATGTCACTTGAATGGCTTGTAACTTCCAAAAACCCACTTTAGTAAAGGTTAAAAAAAAAAAAAAAACCGTTTGAAGATTTAAAAATGTTTAATGTCTTAAGACTACAAAGGGGGCTGGAGCGGTGCCTTGGAGGTTACCGTGCTTGCCTGGCATGCACAAGTACACAAGTTCAAACCCCAGCACCCATGTATACAACTAAGTGTCAAAGCAACGAAAGCCATGTGAAAAGCTCAATAAAAATTGATTCTGTCTCTGTCTCTCACACTGTCCTTCACTCTTAGGGGGGAAAAAAAAGACTACAGTTCCTTAATGTTAATGAAGATACGTAGGTTTGGAATGCCAAAAATCTCCTTCAGCATTTCAGATTTCTCCACAGTTAGAATAATTCATCTCATGAATCAAAGTACACAAAGAGTGTTTAAAATCAAAGGATAAAAGCCATATTTATCCTCGCCTCTTAAAAAGACATTGCTTATATTAAAGGAGAAAACACTTTGAAATTTAAGCCTGTTTACTATTTACTTGACACTTAAATATAGTTCTTCAAAACTTCAGAGTTGTTAGGAAAGATTTCAGCTTAAACTTGGGGGGGGGGGAAGAGAGACATCATCCTCCTCAAGTTACCTAATCCAAGTGAACTCTACTTGAGTAACAAAACAAGTCTGTACAGGAGTAGAGTGAGATGTGCACTCCTACTTAAAAGTATTGTCTGATGAAAAGTACTATCTACTTCTCTAGATACAACATGTTTATGCATAACCCTTTCCCTGGAGTTGAGTGGGGGAAATGCTTATTGAAAATAAACTTCAAAGGAACTGACTTTTCTAACCTTGCTACTGCTTTCTCTGACAGGTGCAGACACCTCTGGATCAAGCACCGGACCACCCTGGAAAGGTGCCTCCTTCACGCAATGTATTTGCTCTCTGTAACACATGGTTTCTAAACCACAAAGGGATTCCTTCTGAGTGGAGAGGATAAAGCCTAAGAAAAAAAGGAGGATCAGGCTGTTCTAGCGACTGATCAATTCAAGCTTCTGCTTGATGATCCTGTTTCAACACCAAACGCTAATAGATATACTACTGCTTCGTGTCACTGGACAAGGGTATCTCTAGGGATAAAGCAGGCGATGGACTGAAAAATTAGGGGTTGAAATTACACCGGCAGCAGCTTTGGGTTCTTATCAAAACAATAGCGAATGGCACATGTCAAGCGGCCCACATGCACAGGGGGATAAAGAGGCGACTGGCAGAGGCTGGAGTTGAACTTGTCTTAACGCCCTCCCCCAACTCCCACCCGCCGCAGCCCTGGCAACGGGAAAGTGAAAACCAGGGGTGTCCAGGGCCCTGCAGTCTTCCCCCTTCCTCTTCCCCTCGCCGGGCCCCAACTTCTCCCTCACCGGTCTCCTGGGGGCGGAGACGCCAAGTTCCCTGGGGACGGGAGTTAGTCACCAAGAAGAGGCGGTGACTGAGCGCACTGCTCGCGTCGCACACTCCGAGGCCTAGCCGCGCGGGACCGAAGGCCGCCAGCGGAGGCTCTCGAGTCTCGGGCCCCCCAGCCCCCAGTCCACCGGGAAGCCCCCTCCTTCCCTTCTAGAGGGAGCCTGAAATCCGTTCCCTCCTACTCCTACTCGAGGCAGCCCCAGCTTCAGAGCCCGCTCCCGACCGAGGAAACCTAGCCCTGCCCGGTCGTTCCCAGCCCTCAGGGTCAGGGATTCCCTCTACGGGCAGGGGGACTGCGGCCCCGCGCCGCTGACCCGAGCGGGGATCCCCTCGGCCGCCGGGCGGGGATCCCGGAACTGGCCTCGCAGTGCGCGTGTAGCCGCGGCGGGGAGGGGCAAAGCGGGGAGTTTCCGCCGCCGGGCGGACAGCCGGCCGGGCGACAGCAGCGGCCAGGAGCGGTCCCCGCGATCAGCCAGGGACCCCATCTCCTCCGCCGCGACTCGACCCGCTTTCCCCACGCGCGGCGCGGCCGGTGCCCCACGTAGTCTCCGGATTGGGCCGGGGAAGGGCAGAGAAAAGCGGGTTCCCAGACACCCGTCACTTTCGAGTCGCCCAGCCGGGAGCCAAGGGCGAGGTAGAGGAGCGAGACAAAAGGGCGCTGGGGAGGGAGTCCCCACCACCCCTCGCACGCCCCGGCTCTTACTCGTAGTGGCGGAAGATCTCGTTGGTGACTTTACAGTAGAAAACTTCCTCGTCCGGCCGCAGGTCCACGGGTGGCTTCTGTCTCACAAACGGCTTTCGGTGTAGCAGCGGCATCTCCTGTCCGCCCGCGGGCTTGCCCCGACCCTCGGCCGCCGGCGTCGGCCCGGCTTCCCTATCAAAATTGGAGGGAAAGGAAAGCCGGTAAGGTGGGGAGCGCTGGCGGCGGCGGCGGCGTGGGCCGGTCCGCGCGCCGGGGAGAGCTCGGCCGTCTTTTGTGTGAGTGACGCGCCTCGGCTGCTACTGGAGCCGAGTTCTCTCCGGCGGCCACCCCGGTGTTGAGCGAGTTCGGCCGCCGCCGTCGCCTCTGCCCTCCAAGCGCGCCCCACCGCGGCTCGCCCGGCGGGCGGCTCACAATGGGGCCCGGCGCCCCGCGGCGGCCCCCTCCCCCTGCGCCGGCTCCCCGCCCGCCGCGGCCGCCGCCGCCGGGCTCACAACGTGCTCGGCGCGCAGCCGGCCAGCCCCACGCCGCGAGGGCGCTCGCCGCGGGCGGACCCTGGCGCCGCTCCGCTTTGTTCCCCGGCTCGCCTACACTTCCCTGCCGGCGCCGTCCGGCCCCAGAGCCGCCGCGCCGAGCCCCTCACCTGCGAACCCTCCGACTGCCACTTCTCCACCTTCCCAACTGAAAAAGCGGAGAGGACCCGACTCTCCCGGGGGCTCGCTTCTCGCCGGCCCCGCCGTGCCCGCGGCCGCCGCTCCTCTCGCTGCCACTGCCCTGCTCCCCGCGGGGGATCGCGTCCCACCGCCACTTCCCCGCCTCTCCGAGCTCCTGGGAAGTTTCTGATCTACTTTCGGCTCCGAAGGAGGAAGAGCTGTTGGGAGGAGCTTTTCGCTCCTCGCTTCTACCTTTTTATTGGCTGCTCGATGACTTTTACAGCCTGTCACTGATACAGGAAGAGACGGCGGAGAGCCCGGGAGAGCTACATTATTAATTAATGGAGCAACCCCCGGTGCAGAATCAGAAGCATCCTCCATGTTTGAGATTATCAGCAAAAGATCTAGAGAAAGCGCCGGCGTTTCAGGGACGCGTGGCCGACGAAGTGAAGCCTTCATCTTCAAGTTTCCCACCGACCCCTGGCTGCGCGTAATTGCGATTCCATTTACCATATTTAAATTGTATTTAAACATAGGAATAGAAGTATTTAGAAAATAAAAATGTTTTGATATTTTTCTTAAAAATTAGGATTCATATCTGTAAAGATATTTTTATGTGTAAACATGCAACTTGAACAAGACGCAATTTCTTGACATCGGCTCTTTTTAACACTTGGGGCAATTCAAAGATTTGAATAGTCCGGGGAGGGGGAAACGTATGTTAGAAAATGTCATCATACCTATGAGACCCCCGACATATTTACAATTAAATAACACACTCTTCAAGAAGTAATATTTACACCACTGTAAATACTTTGCAAAAGATTAATCTTTAATTCAATTGGAATTTTAGATTATGGATTTGCTACTAAAAATTGCCCAAAAGCCACTTTCCCATATTAGCAATTTTTACTTATGAAACCAGTGTGAATGTAGTTATGTGACTTTTGAATTAAAAATAATTTTCTAAAATAGAAGTAACAAAATTTCTAGCTTTGTTTTAAATAGGTTCTTTTTTCTTTCTTTTTTGCTATTGCCCTTGCAATTTGCTTACTTGCAAATTAAAATGTAAGAATGAGTCTAAAAGTAAGGTTGAGAGTGGTTATTAAATAACAAAAGATATTATACTAACTATTAATACTGTGAAATAATGTGGGATCAGCTCTATATCTTCAAATTAAATACATTTGTACTTTGGAACAGAAAATTAAGAAATCTATTTAAATCCAGTTATCATTTTTGAACTTCTCTCAAGCTGCTTTTAATTGCTTATACAGCTAGCAAATTGCAATGTACATTAATGGCTCATAATTCTTTTAGCATTTAAAAAATCATTAATACTATTTCTTAATGTATCTTACTTTGAATTATAGAAGGCACAGAAGTTTGGAAATATTTTCACTAGCAAGTATATACTTTAGCCTCTATAAAACCCTTCAAAAAAGTACACACTAAAGATTTGGTGTTTTAAACTGGCCTCCAGTTCTGAGAGGCAAGTTAGAATTCTCTACCTAGAAAATACCTATTAATTTACCTGGCAAAAAAAAAAAAATGTAGAACCCACACAGATAGCCTTAAAAGAGGAATAAGAAGAAAGGATAATTTTGCAAACTACTTTTTTTCCACTAAGGATGAGCTCTATCACTGGGCTATATACTCCAAGCTCAAAACCCATATTAACACATCACTCTCACAACTCAAAATCTTAATTTAACTATTAAGTTAAAAACAAATGAAATTTTCTGAATATTCAAGTGTATCTTAGATCTCACTATTGAACAAATTTTTAAAATCATTAAAATCATCAAAAGCAGTCAAATGTTTATTATCAAGTGCAAATTTTAAGCAGCTGAATTCAATATATTAAAAAAATTGAAATTATTCCACTAAAACATACTCAATATTTCCAACATACTGAAATTTCAATAAAATCAACTCAATTCTCTGAGTTACATATGTAGGGTTTATTTTAATGATTTGGGATATTGAATAAATATTTTACACATATTACTTCAGAATTAGAGTAAGCTCAGAAAATTATAACATGCAAAACTAGTTTTAATGTGTTTATAATAATCAAATTGATAGCATAGCTAAATTGTCTCAAGAAATAACATTTCTTTTAAAGTAATCATACACATTTCCTACTAGAATTTACCTCATGCATTATTTCTGTATTTTGGCATCATGATTACTTCTTTGCTTGATAAATAACTTCTTGACTTTTGAGAGTGAAAAGATAGTTGCTGTATCCAGAAAATTAAAAGAAACTGCCAGGAAATGAGACTTTTTGTTAAAAAAAAACTGGAAATATTATAAAAGAAACTGTCAAACTTAACACAGAAAAAAAGAGAAAAGCAATGGAATTACATTTAATTTTTTAAAAAATTAATTCCATTAAACATTTATCAAGCTCCTCTTATATACCAAGATAACATACTATCTCATATAAGAATACAACATAAATGTATCCTGAGCTCAAAAAAAGTACAGTTTTGTAGGGAGAGATGATGAAAACATACCAACACAAGGGTTGAGTCCTAATGATCATGAGTAATATAATGCAAAAAAGAGAAGTAAAAAAGATTAGAAGGAAGATGCAGGATTGAGCCTACATGATGTTAGGCATGACTTGAAGGGCAGCAGAAAATTGGCGCTCTAAAACATCCTTAATCTCTGTTAGTCTTTCTTCTCATTATATATGCTAGCTACACAGGATACATATTACCTAATACTGTCGAGCCATAGTATGATAAAAATCTCAATTTTGAAAAGCTGTACTGCTTTAGATAGGTAAAGACAAAAAGAGACTATGGAATGTAAGTTTTAAAAGCTTGAGCTAGAATAATTTTGCTGTCTTCTATTGACTAATGCAAGACAGCCTTTTTCTTAGGTGATTTGGTCATATAGTAATCACTCAGCTGAAAGAAACCTTTGGAAACTGTTAATTCTTTCATTTTGCTCCTGAAGAACTTGAAGCTCAAGAACTGGAATCTAGACCTCCTGACTGGATACAGTCTCTTTAGACCATACCGTATTTTCTTTCCTTGGCTTCAATAATGTTTAATTTTCTTGTATGTCCTACTCACACTTTTATCTATAAACAAACAAAAAATACCATTACTTTAAAAAATCTTTGCTAAACTGCTAAGATATGCACATAGAGATATTTTACTGATTTTCAGAAGCCATAATTTATTTTTGAGAATTATCTAGGAAAGCAATGGGGTAATAAGAATATGAAATTTGTCTAAACAACTGACATGAGTCCTATCTCCATGTTTCATTAACACATCTAACAAATTCCAGGTCCCTTGCCTCTTAGCAGTGTTATAAAAGTATTTATAACTTACTCTGAGCTTGTCTGAGAAAGATGTCTTATAAATATATACAAGGATCATCTCTAACTTTGTAACTCCTTTCCTCACATACCGCTATTAGATACTTGTCTCAACTCTTTCATATTCTTTTTAATGTCTTCCTAACAAATTTAGGGCATTTTAACTGTAAAGATTCTAAACCACACGATGTTCTTTAGAAGCATTGACTGTTTCCCTTCATATCTGAAAATAATTGTTCTAATGCTACTTTAGTGTTAGAATAATGGTTCTAGACCTGGGCCGCCCATTAGAATCACCTGAAGTGTTTTTGGAAAAAGGATGCCTGGGCCATATCTAGGCCCCAGGTCTCTAGGGTAGGGACCCAAGCACTGAGAATTTTAAAATCTCAAGTGATTCTAATGTACCACTAAGGTTCAAAACTACTGTGCTTAAAGGAGATTAAGTTGTTGACATTGGCAAATTTAGAATACATCTTTTTATTTAAACCCTTCTGATTAGAACCCTAAATTATGAGATAGTAATAGAAGTTGGAAGAATAGTCTATGGTCAGGTCTGGAGCAGTGGCTCAGAGGTTGGAGCGCTTGCCTGGCATGCACACGGACCCCTGATTCAAACCCTAGCTCCACAGGTAAGTGTCAGAGAAACAGAAACCAGGTGAATAAATAAAATTGATTCTCTCTCTCTCTCTTCTCTCTCCTCTCTCTCTCTTCCCCTCCCTCCTTCAAAAAAAAAAAAAAAGTCTGTGGTCATCATCGTTATCACAATAATAGTTTAAATGAATGCTTCTAACTTGCCAAGCATTGTACTAAGGACTTTAAACTAATCATCTCATGCATTTTTCACCTGAAATTAAGTACTAATTATCATTTCATTTTACAGATGAAGCCACTGAGGTTGAGAGAAATTACTCAAGTAGTGTGATCAAAATTATACAGTCTGGAAGCAGAAAAGCCCAAATACTAGTCTTATAAACTCCAGAATCCAAGCACCCTACTCTTATCCTGAATTTCATTAGGACTGATTTATATTCTAACTTAGGTAAACGGGAAACTTAATCCTATGCACAAAACAATTTTTTTTAAAAGAGAAGGACAGTGAGTGAGAGAATCAATTTTTATTGAGTTTTTCACATGGCTTTCGTTACTCTGACAGTTGTGACAGTTGTGTACGTGGGTAGCTGGGGTTTGAACTTGTGTACTTGCACATGCCAGGCAAGCGCCGTAACCACTGAGCCACTGATCCAGCCCTGCACAAAACAATTTAGAACTTGCAAGGATTAAGTTTTGTTGTTGTTTTGTGTTTATAATACGAGGGATTGTACCTAGGCTTTGCACATATTAGGCAACATTCTACCACTGAGCTACATCTCCACCCCTGAGAATGTTTGTTAATCATACAAGTACTAGAGCAAACCATGGAAGAATTTTTTTTAAGTATCTCAGAATGGCCAAAATCTAAGTATGAAAGTATGACACAAAATTCTCTCTCTCTCTCTCTCTCTCTCTCTCTCTCACACACACACACACACAAACAAATGATTCTATAAAATTGAAAACATTCTGCAGGACAAAAGCTACCTCAAGCTGGGCATGGTGGTACATGCCTATAATCCCAGTAATTTAGCAGGCTGAGGCAGGACAATGGCAAGGGCAATTGCCATGGGCAATTTAGCAAGACCCTGCCTCAAATTAAGAAATAAAAAGGACTAGGGATGTAGCTCAATGGTAGAGTGACCCTGGCTTCAAACCTTAGTACTGCAAAAATATATAAAAATAAAAACTACCTCACAGTTGAAAGACAAATGTCAAATTGGGAAAAAATATTTACAACTCAGAGTAATGATTTCCCTAATATATAAAGAATCCTTATAATCACAATAACCCAGGATAAACAGAAAAGGAAATACAGTTGGTTTTAAAAACATAAAAAGATTCTTAATCTCACTCATAATAAAAAGAAATGTAGCTGAGCCGGGCATGAGCATGGTGGCACACACCTGTGATACCAGCTACTCAGGAGGCTGAGACAGGATTGCAAGTTAAGTTCAACATCAGCGATTTAGCAAGACTCTAAGCAACTTAGTGAAGTCCTAAGCAATTTACTGAGACCCTGTCTCAAAATTAAAAAAAAAAAAAAAAAGGCTGGGGATGTCGCTCAGTGGTTAAAGCACCCCTGGGTTCAATCCCTGGAGCAAAAAAAAAAAAAAAAAGAGAGAGAGAGAGAAATGCAGATTAAAACTATACCCAAGATGGGTTGGAGCAGTGGCTCAGTGGTCACAGCACTTGCCTGGCATGCATGAGTTCAAACCCTAGCACTACGTACATAATGAAGTATTGTTGCAACGAAAGTCACATGAAAAACTAAATAAAATTGATTCTCTTTCTCTCTCTCTTTTTCTCTCTCACTATTCCTCTCTGTTTAAAAAACACAACGAAACTACACCAAGATGGGGCTGGAGCCGTAGCTCAGCAGGTTTCGATGCTTGCCGGCATGTGTGAGGATAGGAGTTCTAAATTCCAGCACTTTATACAACAAAGTGCTGGAGGAAGTGCTGGAGCAAAGACCACCATCGTATACATTAGTAAGTCTGGGGAAACAGGCACAACTTCTACAGAGGACAAATAAAAAATACCTACCCAAAATTATAAATGCACTAGAAGGAAGATATTCCTCAAATATGTTTCAGTGAGCCTGTATTTTGGCTTTATTAAGAATAACATAATATTAAAACCAATTGAGGGGCTGGAGTGGTGGCTCAGCGGTTTCGGCGCTTGCCTGGCAAGCATGAGGACCCAGGTTCAAACCCCAGCACCACTTACACAACTGAGTGTTGGAATAATGAAGGCCACGTGAAAAACTAAATAAAAAGTTGTTTCTCTCTTTCTCTGTCTCTCTCACTCTCTCTCTCTTTAAAAAAAAATAAAACCAATTGAAATATCCATAATTATGATATGATATATCCATACAGTGGAATATACGGGGAAGTTCCAGTTGTAGTAGTGGCACATGCCTGTAATACCAGTGACTCAAGAGGCTAAGGCAGGAGGATTAAAAGTTTGAGGTCAGCCTCAGCAACTTAGCAAAAACTATCTCAAACAATTTGAAAAAAAAAAAAGGGCTGCGGGTGTAGCTCGGTGCTAGAGTGCCACTGAGTTCAATACTCAGTACTGAAAGAAAAAAAAAGAATGAGGAAGTAAAAAACAAACAACACCCTCCCTCCCACCACACACACAAAAACCAAAGTCCAGAAAAGTATTTAATACATAAAATTCATCTGGAAGGATACAAGAAAAGAGCACACCAGTTGCCTCTAGGAGGAAAAAGTAGCTAGGGAACAGAGCTGAGAAGACTGTAGAAAGATGAATACAAATTTTAAAGATATAGAGATTACAAGGTAAAGAGGCAGATGAGGACAGATACGTGGTGCAAAAGTCTTTCACTTCACAACTGGAAATAAAATAAATGCAAATAAAGTTAAAATTAGAACTGCAAATAAAAGGTAAAAATGTCAGTGTTAAATATTTTGCAGAGCCTAGCATAATGACTTTCCCATGATAGGAGTTCAATATATATTTGTTAGATGGATATATAAAATAGAAATTGAGTTTGATTACAGTACAAGCTTTCATTTTAACCTGAAAATAGAATTTAAATTAAATATTTCCAAAATATTATAGTTATATATTAATATATAGAACAAATTATTACTATGTTCAATCAAATAAATTTATTTTTGTTTTAAAAATTAAGACATAAGAAACAAGTAGATGGTTTTGAAATGTATATTATAGGATTTTCTTATTTTATCAAATGCAAAACTAAATTTTAAATTGTATCTGTAGCAATATAGAAGATACAAGTGCACTAATATTTGATATCTTATTTGTTAACTCATTTCTTTCATTACTGGAGTAGAAAATACTAGAATATTTATTGTTCTTTATTTACTTTCCTTTTAGTGCTCAGGCCATAGCCTACTATCACGTATCATTAAAAATGTTACTATACAGTTTTAAAATATTTTTAAAATATTTTCCATAATGTCTGTAACACACTAGGCATTAGAAACCTATTGTAGAAAGGTACTATGTTCTATCATTTTTCCTATAGTATTTAGAATTAGAAACATATTTCTTTTTACCATTTAGCTCATGTGTTTGAAGAATAGTATTATTAAATAAATACTGTTTTGACACCAATAACACACCACTGTGTTTTACAAAGGGTATTCTTTCTATTTGCAATGCTTATAGCCTTAAACCACTGGCTGTTTATGGAAATAAAGCTAGAAATGAGACTGTTCAAACTCAAAATCCAGTGCTGAATGAAGTTTTGCAAGTTCTAACCTAAGAATTCCTGGTAAAACATGTGCTAATGCTGTAGGCTCCTATATAATAAAAACATTTAGGGATTTCTCTCTTTCGTTTCTGTTGCCATCATCACATCTAAAACCAAGGAGTCATGTTACCACTGTATTTTCTCTAATCCAAATGTTTGGGTCAAAGTACCCATCTCTTATTTCCTTAGCAGAACTGAAATTATTTCTCTTTCATAATGGACCTTATCCACCTTTGCCATATCTTTAAACTTTCTTTTCTCTTCAGCAAACATAGTCTCTTGCACCTCTCTGAGCACATCTTAGAAAACTCTGAGAAGTTGATTACAGCATCAGGGTGCTTCTTCTTGGGCTCTTCCTGGCAAGTTTGTACAAAAAATGCGTATGATGACATTTTGCCTATTAGCTACTTAGGTGCTCCTTTGCCCTTGTTCAGTTGTTTTTCCTCAGCAAGACTTAGAGACACCCAATGCTTGTTTGGCTGTGATTTGCCCTAGCACTTTCCCTATGGAGCTCAATGTACCACAATGACTGTTGTTGACATTGCTAGTTTCAATGAAGAAATGGGGCCACAAACCAAGGAATGTGGTAGTTTCTAGAAACTGAAGAGTCAAGGGAACAGTTTCTTACCTTGATGGTTCTAAAATAAACATGGCGCTGCTACACTTTATTTTGGCCTGGTAAGACCTGTGTTGGACTTCTGATCTACCACAAAGTTTGTGGTAATTTGTAACCACAGCAATAGAAAACTAATCCATCCAGTTTCCAGTGTGAAAATATTCTTAAACCCCAGGTGATTTTCATTGCAATGTTGAATAATACCTTTGAAACTTAATGAATGAGTTAGTTTTCTCATGCTAAAGTTACAGGAAACTTCCAAAGTTTTCTGAAATGATTCATCCAGACGTTTTATTTTCAAGGTGCAAGAATTCATCTGTTCATTTCATAACACAGCATTACCTTAACCATATACAGGTTGAGTATCCCTTATCTGAAGTGTTTGGGATCAGAAGTATTTTGGATTTGGAATATCTACACATACATAATGAGATATCTTGGGGATGGGACTAAAATCTAAACACAAAACTCATTTATGTTTCATATATACAGTTTATACACATGCATGAGGGTAATTTTATTCAACATTTTTAGTGTGACTTTTTTTTTTTTTTTTTGAGATAGGTTCTGGCTAAGTTGCACAGACTGGACCTAAACTTTCTATTCTTCTGCCTCATCCTCTCTAGGTGCTGGGATTACAGGCATGCACATGCCTGGCCAGCGTACCTTTGTTTTGATTATGATTTATCATATGAGGATAGGTGTGACATTTCACACTTGTGCAGTCATGTTGGCACTCAAAAAAGTTTCTGATTTTGGAGCTTTTCCGATTAAGGATGCTCAACTTAGGCAACCATAGCATACATGCAGAATCAGCCTGTATAGAATAAGAGGATGATTATGAACAAAGAATTTTCCTGATTAGATTATATTTCCTCATACCTCCTTAAGGATCTTGTTCCATCAATCATCTTCCCTCTAATAACAACCTCTCCTTCACCATTTGCTGCCCTGGGATGTAAATTAGTGAAGGTCTATTTCATTGTGTGAGGGAGAAGGGGGATTAAGTACATTGTTCTTTATCCTTAGCACTAGTTCTCTTCCCTTATCAACTACCGTTTAAAAAGAAAATCTATATTTCTTGTTTCTCCTTGTTTACTTCTCTTTATCTCTAACACTTTGTAGTCTCTTCACTGATAAATCCAATGAATTCTCTCCTGGAGAAAGTCTACCTTACTCACTCTGCTCCTTGGAATCTTCTGTACTTTGATCTCTGTGATACACTTTTTTTTTCTTTCTTTTTTTTTGTACCGGGGATCGAACCCAGGTATACTTAACCACTGAGCCACATCCCCATCCCTTTTTATTTTTTATTTTATTGAGACAGAGTTTAGCTAAATTGCTGAGGCTGGCTTTGAACTTGCAATCCTCCTGCCTTAGCCTCCCAAGATGCTGGGATTACAGCTGTGTATCCTTGTACCCGGCTGTGACACACTCTTCCCTGGTTCTCAACCTCTAAATGGTCATGAGTCTCCTTGGCATCCCCTCTTCTCCCTCAAGCTGTTCCCTAAAACCTGGTTATTTCACAGCTCCCTCTCGTTCCTTCTCTTCTCTTGTCACTCCTCAGGGAAGCTGTCCCCAAATTATCTCCTCCTCTCTGTTTACTGTCCCCAATTTTATAGGAATATGATCTCTTCCAGGGTCTTCTTGTTTCTTTCCTTGGTGATTTTATCTACCACTACTTGAAGACTTGTGAGATGTGTGACTCATCAACTGACATTTAATAAAGATAAATCTGGGAGCAGTACATAGGACTGACTGCATCGAGCAGAGTTTAGAGGCATGGGGACTAGTTGAAGTGTAAGCACAAAATGACAATACAGTAGTTCCCCTTTATCAGGGGTTTCACCCATTGAGGTTCCAGTAACCTGCTGTCAACTGTGGCCTGGCTATATTAATATTTGTCCTGACTTTTTCCAGAAGGCTATATTTACATAATGTTTATTTTGGCATCTTGTTGTAACTATTCATTTTATTATTATTATCTCTTAATAAATTTATATATTTATTAATTTATAAATTAAACTTTATCATAGGGAAAAAACAGTATATGTAGGGTTTGGTATTATCTGTGGTCTTAGGCATCCACTGGGGAGGTCTTGGAATTATCCCCCATGGATAAGTGGCAGGTACAAAAGCCTGAATTATTGTGTTGGCAATGGAAAGGAAGGAAAGCCAGGAGAAATATTTCAGAAGTAGTTAGTGACAGAATCTGATGACACACTAAGGAAGAAAGATGAAAATTCAGAGATGACTCAAAGGCTTCAAGCCTGGGAGTCTAGAAAAGTAACAGCATTAATAGGAATGGGGAAACGAGGTACAGAAATAGGTTTGGGAGGGAAATGAAACACTCTAGTTTAGATATGCAGCATCAAAGCAGGGATGTCCTGCCAGGTGCAGTGTCACACACCTGTAATCCCAGCAGCTTGGGAGGCTAAGCCAGGAGGATCGTGAGTTCAAGACCAGCTTCAGCAATTTAGAGAGGTCCTAAACAATTTAGTGAGACCTTGTCTCAAAATAAAAAATAAAAAGAGATGAAGATGTGGCTCAGTGGTAAAGTACCCCTGGGTTTAAACCCTGATACCAAAAAAAAAAAAAAAAAAAAAAGTAGAGATGCCCTATGGGCAGCTGGAAGACTGGGCTCTGAAATCAAAAGAGAAATCTAGATTGAGATAATAGATTAGGGAATTGTTTCTAGAAATGTAGTAATAAAATATACGAAAGATGATGATTATGCTGTAGGTAACTAATTTTTACCAAATAAATACATCTCTTTTTACTCTCCTGTATGAGTCAACTGTTTGCCATTGTGATCAAAATACCTGACAAGAACAACTTAGAGGAGGAAAGATTTGTTTCAGCTCACAGTTTTGGAAGCTTGAATCTATCCTCAGCCAGTTCCATTTCTTTGGATCTGAGATGAAGCAGAACACCATGGTTAAAGGACGTGGTAAAGGAAAGCTGCTCAGCTTCTGGCAGCTGGGAAGGGACTGGAGAGAAGATAAATCCTCCCACCAATACCCCCAGTGACCTAGTTCTTCCAAATAAGGATCACTTCCCAGTAGTTCATTCAGCCATCAATGGATCAATCCACTAATTAAATCAGATCCCTCAAAGCTTCTGCAAAGCCCCACCAATGAACACAAGACTTTGGGAGGAGGGAGCATTTCTACAACCAAATCATAACATCTCCCCTCTAGTTGACCTAGCCCAAGTACCAGGGTGTTCATGACACTTGCCAGCATTCTGGGATACCTCCCTGTCCCTGGTAAGTAACCCCAGCTTTTGCTTTCCTTGTGTCTATTTCCTGATCATTACTAAACATTACCTAAAAAAGTGTTCTCTCAGGCCAGGCATGGTGGCACATGCCTATAGTTCCAGCAACTCTGGAGGCTGAGGCAGGTGGATCACAAATTGGAGGACAGCCTTAGCAACTTAGCAAGATACTCAGCAATTCAGCAAGAACTTGTCTCAAAATAAAAAATAATAATAAAATAAAAAGGATTGTGTATATAGCTCAGTGGCAGAGCACCAGAGCACCCCTGGATTCAATTCCTAGTACCAAATTAAAAAAAAAAAAAGGTGTTCTGTAATCCAAGGGGCCTTTGCTGACACTGTAAACTTCCTTGAAGGTATCTCATGTTGACATATTGTTGAATACCCCAGAACAGGTTTCCTAAACCTCTTTTTTTCTCAAACCTCCAAACCGATCTTTTCTTTCTTATCCCTTAACCATTTGCTCTCAGCAATCACCTTGCTTCCTAGTTCATTAACAAAATCTGGGTCATTCACTATGACTTTTATTTTCAACTCAAATTTTATTTTCACCACTCATTTTTCCTTCCCTGTTATCTTCTCCTTTCCAAGGCTTCATCTGTGCCTCTGACATATTTTTTCCACCTCTAGGACCTTATTCCTTGACTGTCTTCTTTATAACATCTCTCCCCTTATATTACTCTTTTCCTTTGACCTACCTACATACCCCAACCTCTTTTATCCTTAAAGAAATATTTTATTCACTTCAATTTCCGTGGAGGTAACATCTTATGATTCCTCTTTGTTATTAATTAATATAAATTTCACAACTATGTGTAGTCTTGGTAGTGGTTTGAGTTCTTGCTAAGTTTTATTTATGTTAGCATGTCTTATATTTTTATGTCCACCTCCAAAATGTGAAGTGTCTATAGGTCAGAAATTATCTGATAAATTAATCATAAAATATTTTTTGGCTATGAATAACCAAGAAATAGTTGTGTAATTCAGGATGCTGACTTCTGAGAAACAAGAAATACTACTACTTTGCCATTATCTGTTTCTAAAGAGTTAAAGTTGTAAATGCCCTTAAAGTTGTCATGTGATGTTTATCTCTTAGTCATAAGCCAGGATTTTTCTGGTGTCTATAACAATAGCAATTATACTCTTTTAAGGCCGTAATCAAGAGTTTTGAGCAATCCTTTCAGTAACAATCAAGATGTTTACATAAGTGGACAGTCAAGTTTGAAACTTAAAAGATGCTATGATGAAAACTACTTTTTTCATTATTAATTTAAATGTAATCAATCCAAGTTCATAAAATATATTTGCCTTATGTCTTAGAACTTTCTAGCAGAAAAGTTGGCAATGCCTTCTGCTCTGTACTCTATACATATACCTATACCTATACTTCTCCTTCTATCCTAAAAAGTTACCCTTCAGCTCTATTCCACTATAGCTGCCACATACCAGAATGTGATGCTAAGTATTTGGATTTAAAAGCTAAAGAATGATTTTTTTTTTTGGTACTGGGAATTGAACCTAGGGGTGCTTTACTAGTGAACCACATCCTCAGACCTTTTCATATTTTGTTTTTGAGAGAGGGTCTCACTAAATTACTTAGGGTCTTGCTAAGTTGCTCAGGCTGGCTTTGAACTTGCAATCCTAAGTCTCCGGGATTATATATATGTGCCACCACACTTGCTGAAAATGAAATATTTAAAACAATTTAATTTTTATTTTTATTTATGTATTTATTTATTGGCTCTGGGGATTGAAACCAGGATCTCATGCGTGCCGGTAAGTGCACTACTGCTGAGCCACATCCCTAGCCAATTTTTATAACCAACTTTTAGAAAATGTATTTCTGTAATTTTACAAATACAAAATAAAGGCCTCTCACAACTGAAAAACTGCTGAAAGATTACACAAAAAGATATTGCAATTTAGAGTAAAGAAAATTTATTCCTTACACTTGATTAAGTATAAAAATTAAATTAAAAAATTACTTAGCAACTGCTTGGTATAAAGCACTTTGCCAAGCATGGAATTTAAGTATAAAAGAAGTCATAATGAGCCAGGTGTGGTGGTGCATGCTTGTAATCCCAATTGACTTGGGAGGCTGAGGCAGGAGGACTACAAGTTCAAAGCCAGCCTCAGCAAGTGAGGCCCTAAGCAATTTAGCAAGACCCTGTCTTAAAATAAAATATAAAGAGGACTGAGCATGTGGCTCAGTGGTTAAGCTCCTCTGGGTTCAGTCCCTAGTATCTAACAACAACAACAAAAAGTCAAATTGGCTAGACATGGTGGCACATAACAACATATCAGTAATGCCAGCTACTTAGGAGGTTGAGGCAGGAAGGTCACAAATTTGAGATCAGCCTGGGTAATATGGCAAAACCCTGTTTCAAAATAAATAGATTTATGAATATAATTTAGTGTTAGAGTATCTGCCTAGCATGCATGAGGCCCTGAGTTTAGTCCACAGTACAGAAAAAAAGAAAAAATTCATAATGGCTCAGATGAAAGGAATTCCAGACATTCTACACTGTTATTCTCATTTTATAGATAATAATGGTGTGAAATAAAGAAATTGTTCAAGGTTCCACAGCTTGCAAGAGAAAGAATTGGGATTCAAATTCAGATTGATTACATGTTAAAGTCTATTCATTCAACAACTATTTCCGAGTGCCTTCTACATGCCAGACACCATTCTAGGGACGTGGGACATATCAGGGAAGAAAATGGACGATTATCCATTCAGTCTGGGAGCTTACTTTCACAGGGAGGCCATAGCCAGAAGAATCCAGCTGCATGTCATTCCTTCCTAGGCCTCCTGGAAAAGGCAATGATATCTTGAAGAATGGACTTCAATTAGTTTCTAGTGGTATTTGGTAGCAGCAGAGAATCCCATAGCCAGAAAGAACATTTTTTGATAGACTGTAAGGCTGACTGGTTCCCTCCCATAGGCGAACAGTAAAGGCTGCAGGACTAGGACTGTAGCTCAGGGATGGAGAGTTGGCTTACTATGCATGAGGCACTGGGTTCAATCCCAGCACCACCGTTAAAAAAAAAAAAAAAAAGACTGTGGTGTGGGGGCTGGGAGGGGAGGGGCTGCTAACCACTGGGTGATCATATCTGGGAAATTCATACAGAAGAGTTTCATTTCCCCTCCACACCAGGTTATTGAAGTTTTGGATAACTTGTGTTCTATCAAACGAAAGAAGAATCCCTTGCTTGCCAGATGTCTCTACAATATTTAAGGATGATTAATCATGCTAGAGAAATAATAAGCTATTGCAGAAAGTGAACATTCTTGAATTGTAAAACTGGAGGTTAAATTTCCATTTTTATGAAATCGTGGACTTTGCTGGTAAATGGATGGAGATGGAGAAAATCATGCTGAGTGAAATTAGCCAAACCAGAAACTCAAGGGCTGAATGTTTTCTCTCATATACCAAAACTTTATGGAAAGTGTAACAACAAACCCCTTCAATTTGTAAAACTATAATGAAAAATAAAATCTTATTTAAAAAATAAAACTTTATAGTACGTATACATTATCATCAATAATATCTATTTGCAGTACTGAGAATCAAACCCAGGGCACTCTACCACTGAGCTATATTCCCAACCTTTTTTTTTTTTTTTTTTTTTTTTTTGAGACAGGTTCTTGTTAAGTAACTGAGACAGGCCTTGAACTCATAATCTTCCTACCCCAGTCTCCACAGTCTCTGGGATTATAAGTATGCCCTACCATGCCTGGCAACAATATCTAGTGTATTCTAAAATCAGAATGTTATGGAAAGCTTCACTATTCATCTTACAGAGTTAGCATAGCACTGAGAACTAAACCTGAAATACATAGTACACAAAAAAGAAAGCCAAGTATAATATCATTTCTTAAAACAGATGAAAAAAAATTCCATGTGAGATATTAACAATCAAACCCAGAAGTATATTAAGAGAGCAACACACCCTAACAGAAAAAGGCTTATTTTAGGAATACACAGATGGTACATTAGATCAATACATAGATTTCCTCACATTAGTGAATTGAAAGAGTAAAAATCCAAGAATGCTCTGAAAAAAAATAAAAGGGCACTTGATGAAATCCAATGTTTGTTCCTGGTTTGTAAAAAACTAGAGTATCAGGATATGATAAGGCATGAAGATATCTTGTCAAGCATAACATGAAGCCAGGCACAGTGGCACACACCTCAAATCTCAGCAACTTGGGAGGCTAGGCAGGAGGATCACAAGTTCAAAACCAGCCTCAGCAACTTAGTGAGACCCTGTCTCAAAATAAAACCACTGGGTATGTGGTTCAGTGGGTAAATGCCCCTGGGTTAATTCCCAGTACAAACAACAAACAACAACAACAACAACAACAAAACTTTAAATACATTTCATCACAATTGACAATAATCAAAAGCTTCTACTCTCCTTGCTATTATTCATATCTGTTCAGGAAGTTAGTTCACAAACAAGACAAGAAAGATAAGAAGTGTAGGTATAAAAACAATAGAAGAAATTGATCATTATGTGTAGTTGATCTAATTTTCTGGAAAACCATGTCAACCAAGAAAACCATTTCTACTAGTAAGAGAGTTTCAAAAAGATGTTTCATCACAAGATACCTTTTCTGTACAATAGCAGAAACCATTTGGGGAAATGTAAGAGAAGAAAGATCTCACTCAAAAAGATCCCAGACTGAGGCCCTTGCTGTTTCTTCTTGAAACACTTCCCCAAAATCAAGTGTGCTTGCTACATTCTCATCATTTATTTCTCATCTCAATTTCCTGTTCTGTAGAAAGACTTCTACCTATTCTAAGCCCTAACATGACAGCTAGTACTGTTAAACATTTCCTGTGGTGCAGGCTGCTGCAATACATGTTTGTATGTTTACTTTTCCTGCTGAGTACACAGGCCACACATTTCCTTGCTTCCTTCCTAGGCAGTTAAGTCTGAGTGAGTGAATTCTGCCCAATGTATGGGAGAAAGTGCCACTTCTAGAGTGGGGGCAAACTCTCAAGCAATACTCTGCTCCCCTCTCTTTTCTATCCACTAAATAAAAGGACTCCAAAGACCTAAAGAACGATGGAACCTCAAGATCAAAGTAAAAATGAAGGAACCTAGGTTCCTGAGCCACAGCTTAGAAAAGAACTGTTAGGGTGGCTGCCAAACCAGGAACACCCACAGTGGTCTGCCACATAAGCAGGAAACAAGTTTCTTTCAGGTAATAAATTTTAGGGTTTAGTATGTGCCAAATATCATGATACTTTAAAAATATCAAGTAACTGAGCTTCACAACTCCATTTTTAGATAAAAGGCAAGAGATTTTGTGATTTTTAATATGCTTTCCTAAGGTCACCTAGCTATTCAGTTTTTGGAACCAATGCTCTTTACCACTAGACTATATTGACTCACCAGAGCAAGAACATTTTTGAAAAAAGAGGAATAATGAAAAAAAAGGATTTCATTATCTTACCAGAAATAAAAGCATACTATAAATGTGTAAAAATAAACAGGAGCAGAGAGATAGATAAATAAATCAATAGAAAAGTGCCACAAATAACCCCAACATGCCCAGGGGATTTTTTTTTTAACAAGAAGGCAAAAGCAATACAATGGGGTGAGTATATAGCCTTTTCAATAAATGGTGCTGGAGTAATTAAAACAATCATAAACAAAATAAATAAATCTCAACCTACAACACACATCTTTTACAAAAATTATCTCAAAATGGATCATAGCTGAGCTGGAGCAGTGGCTCAGCGATTTTGGCAAGCACGAGGACCTGGGTTCAAACCCCAGCACCACGTACACAACTAAGTGTTGGAGCAACGAAGGCCATGTGAAAAACTAAATAAAGTTGTTTCTCTCTTTCTCTATCTCTCTTATTGTCCCTCTCTCTTAAAAAAAATGTACCATAGCTTAAATGGAACACATAAAACTCTTTGAATGAAATCTTCAGGATCTAGGACTAGGAAGAGTTCTTAGTCTCGACCCCAATCAAGATCCATAAAGAGTGGGGCAAGGTAGCACAAGCCTGTAATCACAGCAGCTTGAAATGCTGAGGAGGATTGCAAGTTCCAAAGCCAGCCTCAGCAATTTAGCTAGGCCCTGAGTAACTTAGCAAGACCCTGTCTCAAAATAAAACATAAAAAGGGCTGGGGATGTGGCTCAGTGGTAAATTGCCCCTGGGATTCCTCTGACAAGGGTCTCATATCCAGAATCTACAAAATCCTCAAAAATGTCAACTACAAAAACACTAACAGCCCAATCGATAAATGGGCCAAAGAGCTAAATAGAAACTTCTCACCAGAGGACATTGATCAAGCCAATGAATACATGAGAAAGTGCTCTAAATCTCTAGTAATCAGAGAAATGCAAATGAAAACCACATTAAGATATCACCTTACGCCAGTCAGAATAGCAAAGATGAAGAAAATAAACAATAATAGATGCTGGAGGGCTGTGGAGAGATAGGCACACTAACACACTGTTGGTGGAGCTGCAGACTGGTACAGCCCCTCTGGAAAGCAGTATGGAGAATCCTCAAAAAATTAGGGATGAGTCCACCATATGACCCTGCTATTCCACTCCTGGGTATCTTTCCAGGGGACTTAGAATCAGCACATTATAGTGACACAGCAATATCTATGTTCATA
>PVKS010022995.1:0-32959 GCA_004027875.1 Aplodontia rufa
AAAAAAAAGACACAGCAAAAAAAAGAATAAAAAATGAAAAGTAATGTAAGATATCATTCAGTTATAGTTTTCCTGTTTTTCAGATGTCTATCCAAGAAAAGCACAAAGAAATTTACATACAAAAAACACTACCATCCAACTCTTAGTCATCAGAGTGGCAACAGAGAAAAGCAATACCATACCTAATTAAATTAGCTAAACATTGCTGTCTGGATTTATCTAGCTGTTGTAATTTAATCAAGCTAAATGAGATCATCCTTTAATTAAAATTGAAACTAATTAATTGTTCCAATTGTTATTTCTATGAAAGACGAAATTTCTTAACAAAGTCACTTTGATGAAGTAAAGAGATCACTTAAAACATTGCCTAGGACCGTTGCTGTGATCAATCATTTACAATATAATCATCTTATTTTGAATTAACATGGAACATTGAAGAGACAATGTTTACTTTAAGTCTTGGGTCTCCTGAAAGTACTATTTCTTAAAACAAGTAAACAAGTTTTTGAAGGACTAGAATAGCAACTAAAACAATTCCAAAATTTCATGTAATAAATGTACTCATCTATTTATTTGTTCACCCAAGGTGATCTGATCACACGGTTGAGAAATATTTTCAGTCTCAATTTTACAAAATATATGTATTAGTTGACTTAATGGACATCCACATCACACTTCTTTTCTGTTGTACTAATTCTCCTTATTTTTCTTCCAATACTGTGAATTGGTTAGGCGTTTTTCATGTAATCCTCAGAAAACTTGTATTTCCTATTATATCTATGCTTTAGTGACAGTTGCAAACCAAAGATGTAGACCATATGGGGGGTCAGGGTTTTGGTGCATTTCTGACAAATCTGACAGTTTAAGCGGAGACACATGGACATGTACCAGCATATTTTGTGCCCTATACGTGTTCCAGGCAGAAGAAAGCCTAAATTTAGAAAAAATATAGCTTGACCCAATAGATTTCCATATGGTGCTTTTTTATTCTATTTCAAAAGACTTGCTGCTATTTGTAGGAAAAAGAGAAAGCAAAAATATCTTGCTCAGATTTTTGTGTCCACAACTCCTTATGTCATTATCCTTTTGCACTCTGTGATCAAGTAAGCTCTTCCAAGCCTCATAGGTAACAAGACAGCCAACAGAAATGGGGCCCAGGGCAGGATTTTTCACTTTCCTTACACATGAGTGCTTTAATTCTGCATCTTTATTGAGATGGAATATTTTTCATGACTTTAGCTCAACAGTATCAGTGCTTAGGATGGGAAGGAGAAAAATAAAGATCTTGGCTCATGAACCCTAAAGGCATGACAGGACTGTTTTTACAATCACTCTTCCTCTGACCCAAACAAGAGGAATAGTGAACTTATGTCTGGTTAAATGTCAGCTAGTTCAAGAGAGATGAGGCTTTAAAAAAAAAAGAAAAGAAAAATGTGCAAATATAATATACAATACAAACATCCTCAAGATAAAGAATAGTTGAGTATATAAAATATTTTTGTTCTTTCTATGGTATATATTCCAGCTGTACTATGTAAACACGGTTCAAGAGGAAGGAATACACTAATGTCAAAATCCCAAGGAGGCTTTGCCCATAATTTTCATGTAGTTTTTGGTTCTCGAGCTTCCTCTCTTTTAGTTGTGCGATGGCTGCCCAAACAATAGAGGAGTTGCAGCTAAAATTACATTAGATGGTGATAAAACCATAAATTAACCTCAGGAAGATTGGTTTTAGTCATGTTCCTGACACTAGTTGGCTTTTTGATCTTGAACAATCACACTTTCTGTAGGAGCATTTCCTCAACTCTGAATAAAAGAGTTTAACAGCTACATCATTTTGAAAACTCTTTCCATCATCTAATATTATCCAGAATGCACAGAAAGTGTGAGTGTATGTATGCGCACACACTGTAGTGTTGCCTATGCTAAGCTAGAGCTTGGAATTTAAGAGAAAAATGCAATTCATGTACTCTTTTACAGAGTCCACATTGTGATGTGAGAAAAGCATAATAAGCAAGAAAATTTCCTAGAAATTAATTCTAAGCATATTATACATTGTCAAAGAAAGTCAGAGCAGGGCAATAATAAAGTGATAAAAACAGACTGTGTTTAGGAGCTAGAGCAACAGAGAAAAAAAGACCTCAATATAGAATCAGGCTCAATTCCTGTACACAAAGGAAAAGTTGGGAGTTCAAAGCCAAGAAAACGTTTGCAGGGGTTGATGGATAGAATATTTGTGAGAGGCGATGTCATTTATAAAACCAACCCAAAATGATTCTAGCAGAAAGTCTGTCAGAATGATCAGATACCACTTGGGAGATGGTGAAGGGTAGGAATTCAACCAACTATCAAGGGTAGGGGATTAGTATTTACCTGACCGAGTAGCTGTCTTAATTCAACTGAGTTACTGAGGACAAGGCTCAACGCTGGGGCTTGTTGAGAAAGGACTCAGAGAAGACTGTTAAGAGCTTGGTCATGTGGACTGGGGATGTAGCTCATTTTAGACCATTTTCCTAGTTTATGCTCAACCCTGGGGATAATCCCCAACACTACAATAAATAAATAAGAGTTGTATCAATGTTTGTTACATGGTTATATATGAAACAGGGAAAGAAAAAAAAAAGCCTCTTAGAGGCTACTGCTTAGTCCTCAAACATTTTGCTATTAGTAGGAATAGAAATGCAATAATGAATAGTCCCAGTCTTTAAACAATATATTGCCCTATAGAGCACATGACATGTAAATGAATACTTCCAGTGTGAAGTGATATTTTCTACAACATAAATAGTAATAAATTGCGGTGATTGTACATAAGGGCTATCTCACCCAAATTAGAAGGTCAGAGAAGACATGTTTTGAAGCTATAGATTGAGACAAGTGATACATTTGTAATGTCAGTTATTTTCTTAAAGAATAATTATCCAGACAATGAAAGCAACTTCTAATGATACCCAAAATATATGCTAGGTTGATGAGCTAGAGCAAAACATTTCAGAAGAGAGTCTTGTTCCTTTTAATAAATATTACTCAGTCAAATTTTATGTTAGATAACTAATACAGAGTGCTAGGTACTTGGCATTGTGCACAAAATGACATGATTTTCTCTTCATTCAACTCGCAGCTTTGGGAGAAATTCATAACAACAAATCCAGCAAATCTACAAATGTATAGCTGCAAGTTGTGTTATCATCTAGAAATTAATATTTTTTGACAGAAAACACAGAGGATCAAGCAGCTTGTGTTAGTAAGGTGTCAACAAATTCTCCTTGAGGAGAGTACCCTGCAATTAAAACTGGAAGAAGAAGGAACCCATAGACATACAAAAACTGGCCATGTGTCACGGTATATTTAAATGTGTAAGATGAGCATCAAAGAGAAGGGAAGGCTAAGTGTCTAAAGTGCTATTATTCAATGACTGGTCTGGAAAAGATAAATCAAAGCATTTCATGGAGAAAGCTTTGCTAAGGGAAATCAAAACAAAAAAATTTGCTGCATTTAGCAATGTGACTGATGTACATTCTGGCTCAACAAAATGGACTGTATTGAATTGCAACATACCGTTTGCTAACAGGTGAGCAGTCCATCAATGGACAAGCCTGCTTCTCCAGGTCACACCAGGCAGAGAAAATATGATGTCAGAAGATTCCTGAAGGATTTGTCACGCTATCTGAATGGCAAAGGACCTCTGGAGCCAATGTACAGCACGTTGGGTAGAGCACCAGATAAGGTAACGAGAATGCTTGATTCCTTAAGATTAGATAGGATGTACCAAGAAGTCTGGATTTGTTTTGCATATGATCAAACAGAAGGCTTTTTAGAGAGAAATTTCATATTCCTTTTTTTTTTAAAAAAGTGATTGTTTCATTGTTGACCTTCAATGCTTATAAATGAAATATAGGAGTTAAAAATTTAGCATTACTGTTAGTTTGTCATTTTAATAAATAATGGAGTCTTTATACTTTGAACGTTTAATGACATATTACATTAGTGATTTTTCCTTTTTTCTTGTTAGAAGTTTGTCTGGATATATTTATATTTATGTGTTGCATTTTTATGCATCACTTTAATTGTAAGCTGAAAATCTCAAAGTGAAATGAAATGTTTTATGAATGTTAGAGCTCAAATGGCAAAGGATTTGGAAGTGGCAAGCAATGGAATTTGCCTTTGCATGGAGCAACATATACATAAACATAGATTTAAAGATGTACATAATAAGGAAGCATCTCTATTATCTTATGAAAATAGCAATATATTTTAATGGATTAGAATCCATTTAAATATTTTATTTGGTTCCTCTCATTAATAAAAAGCTCAACTACATAAAAACACATCTCCAGTGATTGCAGCTGAGCACCAAAGAAAAATACCATCTCTATAATTAATGACTATGAGAAAAAATAGTAACAACAAAAACAGCAATAAATCTTACTCAGCAATACATTTCTACTAATTGTGATGGTTTGGATCTGAGGTGTCCCTAAAAGTTCACAAGTTAAAGGCTTGGTGCCAATGCGGCAATGTTCAAGGGTCAGACTTTTGGGAAGTGATTGGATCATGAGGTCTCTGAGCTGAATGGTGGTGAATTAATCCGTTGATATCTGAATGAACTATTGGAGGTGGTGGAAACTGTAGGCATGTGGCTTGTGGTTGGAGAAAGAAGGTCATTGAGGACCGTGGGGATTATACCTACTTTGTGGACCTTCCTCTCTTTCTCTTTCTCTATTTCCTGATCACCATGAACAGACCAACTTTCCTCTGCTATGCCCTTCCACTAGTGTGCTGTCTCAGCTCAGGTCCAGAGCTACAGAGTAAGCTGACTGTATGAACTGTGTGAACTGAAACCTATGGGCTTCAGCCCTCTTTCTGAGCGGTTGTCCGTTAATGTCTTGTTAATTTTAATTAATTAAAGTCATGTTAATTTTCCTTAAGGGCAAAGAAAAAAGGGAGAATTAATCTCTCAAGAAGTATGTTGGTTAAGTACTTTTAAACCAGAATCACAGAGAATTTATTGAACAAACAGACGAATTAATGTTCTTATCATTAAAACTACTTAAGTAAATTTTTATAAAGTGCTTAGGTTTCCAAGTTATTTGCAAGATTTTGAAGGAACAAATATTTGGAAGTAAATCAGACTGATTCCTAAGACTTAGAAAATGTTAAGATTTTGAAATGTTCATAGAAGCATTCAGCTTAACAAAGTAATATAGTAATTGAACAAAAAGAAATAAATTTGGTAATTTTATAAGTAGAAAATTTCCACTTATACAAACATCTAATTTTACTGACATTTCATTTTTCTCTTAGAAAGTATGAGGCATAAAGAATGTACCTGCTTCAGGCATAATTACAGCTAATGAGAAAAACAAGTGGGTATCAGAATAGCTGGCATAGAATATGTGATGGTGACATGCATGTTAAATGATTCTGTTGAATACTAATATGTACTTTAGTTGAACTGTCCAGTCAGGTAGGGATTTGTGATAATTGTAACAGCTTCAAACACTATCATTTAAATGTACAATAATAAATTTATTCTGATACTCAAATAAGTGAGTATTAGACCAATTCTCATAGAGAATGTGTTATAAAAGAAACTCTACTACTTGTCATTCTTGTATCTTTTTATGCTTACTATTACTTGTTGAGCTTCCTAAGTTTTGATTTTTAAAATAAGAAATAATTTATTTAACTCAAAAGATTGATATATATGTCAAAGGAGAAAAATGTATACATTCTGTTTCTGCATGTATATATGAACCCAGGGATGGTCAACCGCTGAGCAACATCCTGCCTTTTCTATATGTTTTATTTTAGGACAGGGTCTTGCTAGGTTGGTTAGGGCCTTACTAAGTTGCTGAGGCTGGCTTTGAACTTGCAATCCTCCTGCCTCAGCCTCCCAAGTCAAGCTTCCAGAATTTCATTTCAAGTTATTAGCAAATAAAAACTTCTCACTTTCTTTAATTATAAGCTCTAAATTATTAATATTTTTCTTTTCTAAACACCATTATTTTTCACTTGAATCTGAAATTAGTGTTGGGACATACACTCAGCATTTAATTATCTTTGAAACTCATAACATATTGATTGAAGCAGACATTCTCTTAGTGTCCACTGGGGAGACCAATTTTCAATGACTGTTATCTATTCCAATAAATGATTTACTTTCTTCATCTACATTGTATATACAGTCCTGTCCTGAATAATTGTCCAATACTGAGTCAGTTATTAAGGAGCCAGTTAATCTACCATGTACTTATGAACGTTAATTTCTAGGGGACTAAATTTTCTCTTTGTTCCTACTTGCAGACCTGGCCCCTTGTTTAAAGGAAGATATTAATATTACTGAAAGAGCTGTAGATACTGGCCAGAAATATCTGCTATAACTGTACGCAACATTTTATTTTTTTCATTTGCTCTCCAATAGGAAGGTGAATATAGATTTTTCCTCCAGTGGAAATGTCATTTCTGACCTTAGAGCCTCTGTATATCATCTTGAAAATAACCCTGTGTAAATGTTTAGATGTATTTATGGTATTTACAAGCACAATCAGTTGGAAAGAATTAATTGAGTAACAACTGGATGTTTACCTTAACACTATTACCAATCTGGAAATAAGTGACTCTGTAATAACTAATTAGGAGCAGTTGTCAGGTTAACACAATACAAATGGTAATCACTAATATAAACAGGAATAATCTTGAGGCTGAACTTGACACATTCATTTATATTCTGTTTTTCACAACTACAGGATATAAATTCATAAATTTTGCTGTGCTGAGAAAGCTAATTCTGTATTTACATATGCATCTGTGATTATACACTCATAAAAACATAAATAACTTTAAAAAATCTGTATGCTTCTAGAAGCAACACCTTTATTAGGGAAAAAAAAACTTCCTCTAACATTTCTATCAAGATTTCAAGTTCTTTGGGAATTAGAATTCTAATTCATTAATCTCTGTATCAATAATGTCTTAAACATATCTAGGCATACATATAGGCATATAGTTGATATCCCATAAAATCATGTTTTTCTCTAGGCTTTAATACAAATGTATTTCTTATTATAGGCATTTTTTCAAGTGTAAGAATTAAAACAAATTTATTGAGCTTGAACAGTAAAGTACTAAATTATTATACATTTCCATCACTTATCCAGCATGCATTTCAAAATGCATGAAATTGTATTAAGATTGAGATAAGTACTTTTTCTAAATTCTACATTATTATTTAGTTACAATAATTAAAGTTTGACTTAATATTTACAATTTATAATTTGGAAAAGGAAAAAAATAATCCTTTCATAATCTAAGGACATAATATATTCATTCTTAACATGAGGGAAAATTTCAAGCTGATAAAATTAGAGAACTTGCTAAAATTATACAGTGTATAGCATTTATCCAGGAAAACTCTACAACATGAAAAGAAATAATAATACAATAGGTTCTTCAAATTGAATTGAATGAAATATAGGTGATATAAAGTTTAGCTGAAGCCCTAAAGTCAAACTTACTGAAATTGCTCTGCATTTAATTATTTTCTAAATAAATTAACTTTTTTATTTCACTGTATATGAATGGGGAGTTACCAAGTATCTAGTATAGTATATAAAATAAAGACAAAAGAATTTGGATGATATGTAGTTCCTAAAGGAGGAGGTGAGAAAATATGCTAAAAAGCAGATGAATTATTTTAGATAACTTCTCAGAAACACTTGCCTGATCTTTTGACTTATTACCCTATTTTGATCAAAAGTTTTACATCCTCATGACTGCTGCTATGTGTCATTACTTAAGTAATTATGATGATACCTGTAGGATTTTTTATAGATATCAAATATTATTTTCCGCATCTCTGGAGCTGATTAGATGAATTTTTCATTTATTATGATAATAATATAATAAATCATTATATATAAATAAATAAATAAAAAAATATATATATAAATCATCATTAGCGATAACCCTCTCAAAATGTGCCCATGTCCTCACCCTCAGAACTGGTGAACGTGAACTTATGCAGGGAAACGTTATTTGCCAAGGTGATTAAGATCAGAATCTTCAGATGAGACTGTCGCGGGTTATCCAGGAATCCCATAAAACCACAGGCAATTGTTCTAAGAAAAGAAAACAAACACACATGGAAGAGGAGAAGACCTTGTGAAGATTGAGGCAAACACTGTGGTAATTATACAGTCATAAGTCAGGGAACGTCTTGAGCGACTGAAAGCTTGAAGAAGCACAGGATTATTATCTAAAATCTGCATGGAGCACAGCCCACTGAACACCTCAGATTCAAACTATGAAAGTCTGCGGTAAGTTATACAAAAACTAGAATATGTGTGTGTGTGTGTGTGTGTGCAGTATATGAGTACTACACAAATAGGTTTTCAAATGTTAAACTAACCTTGAATTCCTGGGGTAAATCCCACTTGACTGTGACGTAGAATACTTTGTATGCATTACTGTTCAGTCCCATAGTATTTTGTTTAGAATTCTCATGCCCATATTTGTAAGTGATACTGTTTATACTTTTTTATTTTTCAGTTATCTTTAAGTTTTGGTATCAGGGTGATAATGGTTTCAGAGAATGAGTTGGGGAATATTGCCTTCTTGATTGTTGTTTGGAAGAGTTTGTTTAGGCTTAAAGTTGATTCCTTCATATATTTATGGTACAATTCATCAATAAAGTAAATCTCATAAATGGAACTTTCTATGTTGGTAGTACCCCTCTACAGGAGTTTGTGTTTTTCTGAAAATTTGACCACTCCTAAGTTATCTAATTTGTTGGCATTCAGTTATTCAAAGAATTCCCTCAAAATTGTTTATTTCTGTAAATAATCAGCAAAATGACCCTTAATTAATTTTTAAATTTGATAATTTGTATCTTTTTTTCTTTTGGCCAGTCTAACTAAAGCTGTCAGTTTTGTTAGTACATTCAGACAATCCAATTAAAATTTTTCTCATTAACTCATTAATTTACTTTGAGATCCTTATTATTTTTCCTCTACTTGCTCTTAATTATTTAAAAGTCAAAAGATTTAATTTACTCTTCTTTATCAGTGCTGTAAGGTGAAAGTTAAGGTATTGAATTGGGATCTTTCTTTTTAATTAATATAGGCATCTGTAGATACAAATTTGTCCACAAGTACTCTAAATATTCCTTGTAATTTCTTCTTGATCTATTAATATTTGGAAGCATATTGCTTAATTTTCACATACTTGGAATATCAAAAATTCTTTGGGATACTGTTTTCTAATTTAATTCTGTTGTGATTAGAGACATTGTTTGTATGATTTAACTTTATTAAATTTACTGAGAATTATTGTTCCCTAGAATATTATGCCAATCATTCTGGTGAATGTTTCATGTGCATTTGATGACTATATATTTTTCTCTTTCTGGAGGGAGTATTCTTTAGATGTCTCTTAGGTCTTGTTCATTTATGATTATTTATTTTGAGGATAAGCACAGAATAATTTAAATTTTAGAATTGTTATGCCTTTTACTCCAGAAATAGAATCCAAATAATTATCTCTTTCAATTTTAATGTTTTCTTATAGTCAGGGACTGTTTTATTTTACTTTACATATCTATCTACCATTGTAAACATATAATAAAGGTTTGAGGGAAATATTTATTTTTATGCCTCCCAAAAGTCATGACTCAGAATCTCTACTATAAGAAAAAAATCCAAACTATATACATTAAAATTCAAATTAATTATTCAATTATTCTGTAGCTATGTTGATATTAGCTTAGCATTCATGTTAAAAGTTTCTGTAACCCCTTTCTAAATCTTTTGTATCTTTACTCCTATAGCAATAAATATTTTCTCATTCAATAAATTAGGAGAGAAAATTATAGACTTATCTACATTAATCTCCTTTTCAACACAAGGAAAATAACTCATGTACTTTCAATAGATTTCCAAATAAAATTATATATATATATATATATATATATATATATATACACACATACATATACATACATACATACATGTGCATGTATATATAACCGTTTTCTTATAGTTTAATAGAAACTATGACATTTAAAAGTGGGTATTTATAATCACTATCCACTGTAGTATGTAGCTCCAAGTTCTATTTTTTTTAAATGGAAATACTTCAGGAAGTGTAAAGCTAAATAATTACTATTGGTAGCAGAAAGTAAAAGAGCAAAGATAAAAAAAAAATAGTATACTAGATTGTCAAGTTCTGTGAAATAGCTTCATGCACAGAACTTTCAAAATTACAAGTCCGGGTCTTCTGATAAAACATCTGCAACAGTCAACTTACTAAGGACACAGTTCAGGATTTTTTGCATACGTATATCTTCTACAGAAGTTATACCTTTTGAAAGCAAAACATACCACAAATTCCCTTCTAAAAAGTGAAACTCAATTGTTATCCAGCGTGGGGCATTCCAGAAAACTGAGGCAGCACAAAGACCCCCTTCAATTCTTGTGAATTGATTCTTATGAATCGAGGGGTCTGACAATCTTTCATTGCCAGAAAGATTTCAGCTATGACATTTAGAGTAAGAGGAATGAGTTTATTAAAGGAATAGAAGAAAAGGGATACCCTTAAGGGATAGAGTGAGTCCTCTCAGAATGGAGAGGGACAGTGAGCCTATCCTGCACTCCAGGTTTATTGAGGATCCTGGAGAAATTTTCAGTCTTGCCCAGGTCCACCTTGACTTTTGACTGCTTAGCAAGATGACATTAGACTTTCAATCCCCACTGCCAAGATAATTCTAGGTCACTTTGGCCCACGCTGAACAGTTCTAATTGGATTCTTAAACATACATTTTTATGGATTTTCTGGTTAGGAGAAATTATTCTTATCTCCCTGAGTTTCAAGATCTGGTCACAAAAGTCTCCCCCTTCCAGCTAACTTGGGTTCCTCTTATCAACATTATTTTGGACCTGTATTTCTTCTGCAGATGATACATAGTTTGCTGAGAAATGTGATGTAGCCTATCCACTTAGGCCAGACAGGGCTGCAAGAAAATTGCTTTGTGGAAATGTGGATGTCAGCACAATGTGTCCACTTTATAGAATTATTCTCTTAATTTTGTGTTCTCACTAGTCCCGTCTGTCCATCCCATATCACAATTACTTAAAACAGAATTCATTGATTCAAATACTTAGCAAAAACAGTAGGCAAGAGGCATCACAATATCAGATCTGAAAATATACTACAGAATTGTACTTACAAAAAACAATACATGGCATTGGTATCAACATAGACACGAAGACCAATGGAATCATATAGAAGATACAGGATAAAAGATACAAAGACAAAAACACAATTCTATAGCCACCTGATATATGATAAAAGTGGCAAATATATATACCTTGGAGAGAAAATAGCCTTTAAAACAAATGATGCTGGGAAAACTGGATAGTCATATGCACCAAAATGATATCAGATCTATATCTCTCACCTTGCACAAAACTCAATTTCAAAATTGATCAATGACCTAGGAATTAACACAGATACCTTACAACTCTTAGAGGAGAAAATAGGGTCAACACTTCACTATATAGGAGCTGGCACCTACTTCCTTTAAAAACACCCCCATAGTGCAAGAATTAAAATCAGGAATCAATAAGTGGGATGCCTTTAATCTAAAATGCTTCTGCAGAGCTAAGAAATCAATTAAGAATATGAAGAGAGAGCCTACAGAATGGGAGAAAATCATTGCCAACTATGCCTCTGAAAGGGTCTAATCTCCAGAATATACAAGGCATTCAAAAAGCTTAGTACCAAATACACAAATGACCCAATTAATTAATGGGCAAAACAGCTAAACAGAAACTTCTCATCAGAAGAAATGCAAAAGGCCAATACATATATGAAAAAATGTTAAACATCTCTAGCAATTAGGAAAGTGCAAATCAAGACTTCATTAAAATTTCACTTAACTCCAGTCAGAATGGCAAAGATCAAAAATACAAATAACAAATAATGCTGGAGAGGATGTAGAGGAAAAGAAACCCTTGTTCATTGGCGGGACGGCAATGTAGTACAACCACTCTGGAAAGCAGTATGGTAACTCCTCAAAAAATTAGAGGTGGAACCACTGTATGATCCAGCTATCACACCCCTGGTTGATTTCCCAGCAGACACAAATTTGGCATACTACAGCGAAACAGGTACATCAGTGTTTATAACAGCACAATTCATGAGAGCTAAATTATGCAATCAACCCAGAAATATTATATATATATAAATATATATATATATATATATATATATATATATATATATATATATATACACACACTGTCTAAAGCACTGGAATATCTACTGTGATCATTCTACTGTGCGTCATAATTGATTTACATGTAAATAGCTGAGATTCAGCCCACTTGTGTATATACACATACCATGGAATTCTACTCAGCCATTGAAAAAAGTGTAATTATGGTCTTTGCTGGTAAACGGGTAGATATGGATAAAATCATGCTGAGTGAAATTAACCAAACCCAGAAACTCAAGGGCCAAATGTCTTCTCTCATATGTAGAAGCTAGCGTACAATATAGGAAAGAGTGGGACAACAGTAAGTTGAGACAACAGACTCATCAAACATAGATTGCCAGTAAAACTGGGGGCAACCTCCAAGACTCAGTTGTAGTGGGGTGGAGAGGAGGATGGGGTGGGGGAAGGTAAAGGGGGGATATATAATGTGTGCATGTATGAAAATAAAACAACAAACTCCTTCAATAAGTAAAACTATAATGAAAAATATAATCTTGTTTACAAAACAGAATTTACTGCTTCTTATTTTAAACAAGGGTGAAATTTTTTCTCATTAAAGAGATATTTCTTTAGCATATTGGACATAACTTCTATCAACATAACAATGTATTTCCTAAATATGGAAATCTTTGTGAGTTTGTTTACAATGTATATAAATAAGAATATGTATGCTTTTGTAATATTTATAGAGTACAGAACTAATTATAGATTTTCTAAATATATGTTATTCACTCCGATACATCCTAAAATTAAAGTTTAACTTTATAATCTATGGTATCTACTATTTGTGGGAGGAAAATTAACAGCCCCCATCAATGTCCATAGCTTATTCCTAGAACACTGGAATGTGTCAGTTTTATGGCAAAAAAAAAACCTGCAAATGTGAAAATATTCAAGAACATGAGATGGGAAAATTATCTTGGATCATCTGAGTGCACTATATCTAATCACACTATTCTTAAATGAAGAAAATGTAAACAGAGTATTAGAGTAGTGAGCTAAGGCATGAGAATCAAGGACATGGTCCAAGAAATGTGGCCACCTCTAAAAGATGAGAGTTAGCAAGAAAACAAGATTTCAGTCTACAGTTACAGGGACTAAATGCTGCCAAAAACCTGAATGAGCAAGGAAACAGATTCTCCCCCTAAATATCAAGAAAGAAATACACTTTCAGCACTTGATTTTAGCCTGGGAAGACCCATATTGGACTTCTGGCATAAAGTACTGTAGCATAATAAATTTATGTTGTGTTAAGCCACTAAATTTGTCACAATATGTTTGAGCAGCAATGAAAAAGTAGTATAATGCCATTTAAATTTATTTGGGAAATGTGAGGCATTTGCTTAATTTTTCATTGATCCTATCCTTAATAGGTAAGGTCTTCTGAATTCATCAAACACATGGTATATGTATGAACTATTCACTTAATCATATACTTCTTATTTTCTGAATAATTCCAGATAATGAGTCTAAAGTGCTGGAATATCTACTGTGATCATTCTACTTGTGAGTCACAATTGCCTTACCTGTAAAGAGTTGAGATTTAGCCCAGTTGTGTTGCTTAAAATCATAATTTTTCAAGGATTTTCTTTAAAAAATCCAGGAGTTCACTATCAGATTAGAAACCTATCCTAATGCAGATAGAGATGCAAAGAAGATTGTTTAAAATCAAAAGGTCTTTCAAATCAGATAGGTCCTGTAAAGATATGTTATGATGCACTTCTTCAATTAGAATTATTTGATGTAGACTGAACTTGCAAAATATGCAAATATTAATCATAGTGGGCTCTTATATAAAAGCAACTTTTCAAAACTTACATGCCTAATGTCATATCTATTTGTTCTATTTTTCTGTATATTTATTTTATTGTCAATTGAGAGTATATTTATAGATCATTAATCTTCTTCTAAATGCTAATAAAATATTGGCTGGTCTTTCATTACTCCTCAAGTTATTTTTGTTATGGGATCCTCATCTAATTTGCCATGAACACACTTATTTGGAATTAGACTATGTGTTTCTATACAAGAACTGGGTTTCTAAAAAATTTCCTATCAGTAATATATTGAGTGGATGAAAAATTAACTACTTAAATTGTTTTGTAGTAATTTAAGAATGAAGGATAAAAATAGTTGACTTCTTTACAGTGAACAAATAAGTGGCTTATGCAAACACCACACTAATGTTGCCTTCATTTCTCCTGAGACTCCCTTCATGTATGACTTTGGTAGATGGTTTAGAGATTTAAGTCAAAATTATGTAGGAATTTGAGATATTTAAAATGGAAAAGCGAATAAAAAGTTAAAAGATTATTGGTTAAAGCAGGAGTGGTTGCTCACTGGTTGTGTGCTTGCCTGGCATGCATGAGGATGCGGGTTTGAACCCCAGCACCATGTACAAAATGAAGTGTTGGAGCTACAAAAGCCACATGGAAAACTAAATAAAATTGACTCTCTCTCTCTCTCTCTACCTCTCATAAAAAAATGGTATTTAAAGAGATAACAATAGAATTCAGAGGAATTGTATACCTAGTCAAATTCCATTCTCATGACTAAAGATCTTGGAAATGATTTTAGAGATTATCTCATATAGACGCAACAAGGTCCTTTGATGGTAAGGAACAGTCCAACAGCAAAAAGGTAGACATTGAATGTGTTTTTTCACTCCTAATTAAACATCCTTACTTTCACTGTAAAACATTGGCTTCCTTTGTAATATTGTACATATTTTTGAAGAACAGAGAGGAATTAAGGAAAGCATCTCTTACAAATTTTTATTATAGTTGTTTACTGTACCCAGAACAATATAGATTAGAGTGATTATAAAAAAAAACTTTTTAAAAAATAATGTTTATCCAAATGGGACTTTGACAAATGATTTAACATTTCTTTCTCAATTCTCTCATATAACACAATTTGTATAATGAATTCTTCCTAAACATGTTACCCTCTAATGGTATTACTCACAATGGTTTACAAGGTTTGAGTTTGACAATGATAAATTGCTATATAACATATTCCTTATATGAATATATTTTACTAAAAAAGAATTTAGTGTACACAAATATATTTTAGTTTCTACTTAATTATAGCCTATTGCTCAAAACCTTAATGGAAAAACTTTACAATCATATGTTACTTGAGGGTTTTGCTTGGTACAAGTCAAAAGGTAGACAAATGGTTTGAATTAATGTGAGACAACAACTGCGTCTTCTAATATCTCAAAAAGATGGTAACAAAATAAACTTGAACATCTCTTTTTGATGCTAGAGGATTTACTGGAATAAATGTGTGGGATAGATAAAAGGAGAAATGAGTGGAGGTGAAAAAGGCATACTTACTATTTTGAGTCCTTGTGGCTGCCAATGCTGGAAACAAGCTTGAGCGTAAACGAGACAAAGTGAACCTAGTCAAGATAAAATGAGGCGAGGACGACATCGCTCATCTTTGTGATTTTTCTAAATTGCTCAACTGTGTGGAGGACTCTGAATTATCCAGTGGAGTCACTTTGCACTTACCTATGGTACTGTTTTACAGTGATAATGGTGAGGAGGGGGATAGCATAGACTAGAAAAGAATTTCCATTCTATCATAGAAAATCTTACAATTCTTTTACTAACTGTCAGGGGGCAAAGGCACCAACAATGGTACATGATAAGGTGCCAAAGAAATGTCAAATTATATTCACTACCAAAACATTATTTTAAAATTCTCATTTTCTCTACCTTATAGAGTTAAGGTTTATTTCTCACTACACACTTAAGAGTCAGTTGTGAAGGTGGCCAAAGGTCTTTCCTCTAGGCATTATTTGGAACACAGGCTCATGGTTTGATCTTTCTGTAGCCTTTAGCACATTTCACTGGAAACTTTGAATCCCATGCTCTAACAACCAGAGAGGTCTATTGAAGATATTGAGGAACATTTTTGGTGTCCAGACTCTCACTTTTCACTAGCTCAGAAAAGGTCACTTAGCCCCAGACAGGAGTCTGGTTTGGAAGTTTCTCAACAAAGAGATCATTGATACTGGTAGTCAACTGCTTCAGTAAATATCATCACACTATTCAAATCAGCAAAAAAATAGCTCACAAATAGATTTCATACCCAGCAGGTACCTTCTGTTTCTTATGGATCCTGCATGTGTTTTGTTACTAAAATTATTCTAAATGATACTGTTATTCTCTGCCACCTACTATTCACTCTCAAGTCAGTATTTGTACTCTTTTAAATCCTATAAAATTAGCTACATTATTTTTTGCCTTCTAACTAAAATACTTTGTGGCACTATTAATCTACCACTACTTTGAATACTACAAGTACTTACTCCAGATATACCAAAGGACTTGGTGAACAGCCATCCATAAAAGGCAGACTTTTAATTATGCACATGGACTGTTCTTTAAGTGATTCTTATTAACTGTGTACTTCACTTCCTAGCATACAACCCAAGTGGGACATGGCAGTTCCTTCTTTAACTGATCAGCTCACAGAGGTTAAAGTTAGATACAGACTTAATCCAATAAGCAAACCCATCCTCCTGGGAAAAGAAAAAAAAAAAATGCTGACAGTTGCAAAGACTACCATTTGTGATTTTCTGTTGCTGTGTTCTCCAAATATATCCTTCCACTAGCACTGAGGTGTCACTCAAGGCTAGGAAACATATAAGGAGATATATTTGAATATGAAAATGCTGCTTTCTGACGGATAGAAAGCATAATTTCACAAAGACCAATGGTACAATATTAAAGAGTCATTTGAAAAAGAATATTTAAATATTGTCCATGTCTCCTTTTTGCTAGTTTGAAATTTCAATTCTAGCACGAAGGAAAAAATATTGTAAGAAAAAACTCAATGGAGAATAAAAATCTAAAATAGTTCTTAGTTTTCTAAATTCAATGTGAATTTCCATTTCAGTGCTACTGCTACATACTTTTGGTGTAATATAATCTTAGTGAAATTACTAAGGTAATATTCAATAAGATAAGCCACACATGTTACATTTTGTAACATCAAATAATCTGCCTTATTTCTAGAGCAAAAAGGAAATATATACAAAATTATACATGGTCATATGTCATATATAATGATGTAACAAGTACATACTTCAACACACATAAATATATAATAATTATCATATGTATATGTGATCATCTCCAGTATGTCATTATAAACAGTCCTATCTGTATTTCAAAACCTGTGCTGTTATTATACACATATAATCATTCATATCTATCTATATCTCAAAACTTGAGAATGAGAACAGCAATTTTCTTAAGCTCTCAGACTTTAATAGAATGTTAAAACTGTTAAGAAAATCAAAGCATAGTAAAGATTAATACGTTAAAATTAAGTGAAGAACTGATATATATTTGATATCAAAAGTACAATTCTAGGTGGTAAAATTCACGAAAAATTATTCTGGGTGGTACAATGCACAACATACAAAAAAATCTCTATAAAGGCAGCGAATTAATTTTATAAATAAAAACATATTAAGCAAATAGGTTTTGCCCTTTGTAGCGATGAGGGCATGGTTTAGTTGTTCCACAGCTGTCTAATCAAATGATCCAGAGAATTACATAAAACTACTTACCTAATCAAAATTCATTGAGGTGTGATGCAACTAAGCAATAAAATCTGAGTGTATTAATTAAACAGAAAATGAAAATAAATAAGATTTTAGGGTGAAGTCCTTCAAAACTTTAGTCCTACTGTTTAATCCAGCATAATTTCAATGATTATCATAGCAAGTAACATTCTATGAAGTTAAAAATATTAATCTGCATACCCAATATATTCTTTTAATTGAACGGAATGATACAAAATTTCCCATCACTCTTAAAAAAGAAATCATCTATTTCCACAAGATGAAACCAACTTAGTTTTAACTATAGGTTTTAACTTACATTGTATGGAAGAATTTTCACTTTTAGTCTAATTAGCAACTCCCATAAGTGATAAAAAGTTATGTAAGCAGTATAAATTTTAAATATATCTAAAATGTATTGTTCTTGATGAGTAATAACTTCATGAGAAAAATAATCTTCAACCTTTTTTTATTTAGTACAGTACATTTTTGTTACCTGCAAATTTCTGTGCTATTTCCTTGACTAAAGTGATTCTAAGAGATTCACTTATATATACAACATTAATGTTTGTGGTTCACTCTGTGGGAAACAAAAACATGTATATCAATAAAGATCAGTGATGCTCAAAATGTGGAACACATTTGGATGCTTTCAAGTTAAAGAAGTAAATGTGAACTGTTTAAGTATTTGAGAAACAGGAATGTAGAGTATAACAGTAATACAACACAGTGTTTTAATGCTTGGGTTTATTTTGAGTCCTGATACTTAAAGAGTTCTAAAATTTTAAATTATGTTAAAAGAAACTCTAAATTGAATCTGGGAAATATTTGAACATTAGAGTAATGCAATGGAATTTTACTAATTGGAAATCAATATAAAAATAAAACGTTTGTGATGGGAAGATTTTAATAGAATTTAAAATAATATAATCTATATTAGGTATTTCATCTCCTTTGTTTTAATTACTATGAAAGATAGATAAGCAATAAAAAATAGTTTGTTCTTTTTATTGTGTTTGGAATGAGTCAGAAATTAATTTTATTGATTTTAGGTCATCCTAAATAGTTCTATCTTTGAACATGTCTCATTTGGCTGAATGTGAATTGACTCACATCTCACAATTGTTGAGATTTTTTACAGTGGAGCATAATATATATTTAGACTGCCTTGAAAAGTATATTCAAAGTTATAGCATTGTATTATAAAAGGTAAAGTTGTTATGCTGATGTAATGCAATGAAAGGGGAGGATATAATGGAGATATCAACTAAAAAGAAATGAGAGAAGTTACGTCATTTGAGTGGAATGGAACGATGGCTACCGAGTAAGGTTTTCACCAAAACACTTGTCTACAATGCCTCATTCATGTGTCTTTCTCAATGGTCTTGATTCTGCTAAGAGATCTGACTTCCTTAAACTCTGACATTCATTCTGCCCCAGAAGACCCAGTTGAAATGGCACGTCTATGTGTTTTCCCCCAGCCTTTCATCTGCTTATTCCAGAATTTATGTCTTTTTAATCTGTACTCTCATAGAACTCTGCCTGTTGTTTGGTTATAATGTTAATCACAAAGGACTTTTTTAAAATTATGTGTGTTTCCTTAAAATATAATTTGATGTAATAAAAGGGAGGGCACTGTTTTTGGAAATAAACATACAAAAACAATTACATTTAAAATCCCAATCAGCCTTGTACTAGCTGGCCTATTGGACAAGTATGTAAACCTATAGTTTCCTCTTTGTAAAATTGGGTTTGAAACAATCAATTTACAAGATGGCAGCAAAGACAAAGTAGATAAACTGCTCAGCACAATGCCTGACACAACATGTGCTCCTTCTCATGCCATCCCTTCCCATACACTGCTTTATGCTTATATGTCCAGGAAACTTGTTCCTCCTTTATGTTTCTATGTCCAGGATAACTATTTTTTTTTACTAAGTGCTGAGTAGATGGCATTTCCTTTTATTTGTTAAAACTCTCATATTTATTTTCAAGTTTGAGCACCAAGGAAACCCCTGAAAGAGTGGAAAAATAATCATGTCATTGAATTATATGTAGATATATTTTGCTGGTTTTATATTAAGAACTCATTATAAAATAAATATGGAAACTAAAATGATGAAAAACAAAAGAAGTAGTCATTGTGTTGTCCTCACATATACACAAATACACACATGAACACACACACATTCTAATGCCTCTGTACACATGTTTACATTATCATGAAAATAGTTTATATTGCACTTATGTATTAAATATCAATCATTTATCATAAAAAATTAAGAGACCATGAAGAGTACATTGCATGTAGTATATAATGTTATCTATTATATATAATATAAAATAATACAATGTGTCCTGTCATATATAAATATATGTTTATTGGACTAGGGAAGTAGCTGAGCAGCAAGCTCTTGTCTATTATGCACAAGACCCTGGGTTTGATACACAGTATCACAAAGAAAAAAAAATAGAAATTGAATGCATACACATGCACACACACACACACACACACACACACACAAACTTTAGCTTAACATTTTACTTCTAATATTACATTGTAGCATTTTCCAATATAAGACATGCTATTTATAATAGATGAATAAAATTGCACTAAATGCTGTGCCATCATTTAACTTCCATTTTTCAGATGATGTAGTCAGAATTTTAGCATTTGTATCTCTAAAATATACATACATTTGCTATCAAAATTAGTGTTTGCATTTAATGCAGTTTTGTTTAATTCTGTTTTTGAAGAAAATGAATCATACATTAAAAACTTAAAATAGGATACAATTGTTTGTTAAAATAATTTTGTTAAACACTGAGCAGATGTACGTAAGTAATGTCTGAAAAATGTCTACAATTTAAGTTTTGAGGAAATGTAATCACAGGCAAATGAAGGAAGCTAATCAACACACATAGTTTTTGAAATAAATGGTTTACCTACTGAGTGTTATGTAAATTCAAAAACATTATAACTTTTTTCCTAAAAAGATGTCACAGAAATAATGTCACTCAGGACACAGATTTTTTTTTCTTTTTTAGAACTCTTGGCAATGAAAGAAAGAAATATATCAAATATGGAGAAACTCTGAAACCATTTTAGGTTTCTTTTTGTTTTTCTCCTTTTTGACACATTTCTTTCTTTCAGTGCCTATTACTTTTAGTAGATCTCCCTTAATAAATGTTTCACTCAAGTGATTTAAATAATAAAGTTACTAATTGAAATGAGTAATTATATATGCATGTACCATCATTCATGGATTTGCATTCTACCATTGGCATAATATCCATGGCTTTCTTGCTTCTTTATTAATTTACTTAACACGTTCAAAAATTTCTAACTTGTATATGAAAAAATCAACATTAATAAGGTAGGGTGTTGGGATAAAATAACAAATTAGACTAAAAGCTGTGTAATGGAATAGTTTACAAAATTTTGATTTTTGGTATAAATACTTATATTATTCTTAGTGATACAGATCTTGGTTATTAATGTTGATGCTGCTCTAACAATGTGACCCTTAAAAACTCTAAAAAATCAGTATCAGTTC
The DNA here is from genome assembly GCA_004027875.1 of Aplodontia rufa. Classification (NCBI taxonomy): domain Eukaryota; kingdom Metazoa; phylum Chordata; class Mammalia; order Rodentia; family Aplodontiidae; genus Aplodontia; species Aplodontia rufa. The sequence continues at coordinate 21,416 of PVKS010022995.1, forward strand.
AGGAGTAATTTACTAGGCTAAGAAAGAACTGATAGATAGCACAACTAGAAATTTGGATAAAGGATGTCTTCATTAGTAAATGTGTAAGAAATCCAAAGGTGATCAGGTGCCTTCAAACTGAACTTAATTCTGGAAGAGAGGAGAAACAGAAAATTGAAGCAGGCATTTGCCATAATTGGCTGAATCGTCACATCATCAAAGGAGATAGATGAGCTCAGATAACATTGAATAAATTTGCTTGTGAATAACGAAAGATAGAAGAATCCAGAAATATGGAGCCTGAAATATTTGAAAGCAACTGCATTTAGACCTCAAAAATTAAGATATGTGATCGAAAAACTTTTTGGCTGGCTTGGGCCTCTGAGTCCTACACCTATGGTGAAACCAAATTAAGAACCGGCCCCCCTCATCCATACCTGCTCTTTCAGGCAGCCTCAAGTCATCCACTACGTTCAGAAAGAAATAACTGGAGGAATTAGGAAATACAGAAACAAAACAGTATGTATAGTATTCTCAGCCCTGGGAAGAATTTGTTTGTGTATATTTATTTGCTGATATAGCAGACTAGAAATAAACGAAAGACAAGGCTATTGTATTTTTGAGGGAATTGTGTTTTCAAACAGATTATTGACGAAAATAAACTTTTGAACATTCCAATCTTAAAAATAGACCTCAGGTCCACAAACTGGCAGTTACAGTATGTCTCCAACAAAGTGGTCATCCCAAGTATACACCTCAAATATGTCCATGGAGGATTGCGGACAAAGAAAATTCATCAGACTACTGAGCCTGGAACATAAAGGTCAAAAGCGAGAAATTCATCCTGGAAAGCAGGGTCAAGGGATGTACCGGGAACTTGACCCACGACTCTGAAAGCAAGATCCAACACAGTAGTTGCTCTTTGTTATGGACCGGTAGTCACAGAGTTTCATCCTGTTCCTTCCTAAAGCAGTTGTCGCAATTATGATTTCTTTTCTTCACCAAGGAGCATTTGTATATGTATGTTTGTAGTAGGAAAAAGTGGCAATAAATAAATTAACTTTTGATGTATAAAGAACCAAGCTGTATTTAAACCTTGCAAGAAGAGACTATTAAACTTCTTGATTTTTCAGCTGAGTAAAATAACCAGATAGGACTATGGGTTGTTTATCTGGGAAAGAGTATGAGATTATTCAGTGTAGAGAAAATATTTGTACATTAATTTTGGGTGACCACAGTAAGAGACCCTCAGAGATAGTTTGCTGACCATCAAAGACTTAAGATCTTTCTCCTCTACTGTAGTTTTGCTGGGAAGGAACATACAGGCAGAGGTGACTTTTCCCAACCCTCTTTGTATTTTGAGGACCCACATGAATTATGTAAGCACTTAATAAGAAGAGAAAGTACAGGTGAGTAAAAATATTGGTATAGAGTAAATAAAGATCATTATTTTTGACAGCTTAGATTTGAAATAGGTATTTAACATCCAGGTGGAAATGTCAATGTCAAATATACAGTTACAGGTACAGCTTTGCAATTTCTTTCATTTAAATCCTTTTGGCAAATTTACATATTCTGAAGCAGACTCCTCAGCTGGATTTTAAAATTTAAAAGGAATAGTTATGTCAATTTCTGTAATCTAATCATCACATGTCATTGTATATATGTATTGAAATGTTTCGCTGTATGCCAAAATATCTATAATTACTATGCATCAATTAAAAATCAAAATAACATTAAATGCACAGAGAAAACACCAGTAGTTATATATAGTAACAATGAAAAAGAAATACTCAGGAAATGTTTGACTTCTATCTCTACTTTAGAGCTGGTATCAGACCTCCATCCTTCTAGAAGCCAATTGCCCTCAATGGAAAGTATCTTTCCCTGGAAAGGAAGAAACTAGAGCACAAGTGCCTAAGACAATGTCATCAAGGTATCTGAGCTTGCATTTCTAGCTATGTAACAACAAAGCTATTTCATCTCTGTAAAGCCATGTTTCTGCTTATGTAAAATAGCATTAACACTGTCAACTTGACACATAGATTAAGTGAGCTAAAGCATTTAATATGTCAACCATAGAAAGTGCTTGAAATGTAGTACAAATGGGATGACATTAATTCAAATCAAAAGCCCCTTCCATTTTGCAAAAAATTGCCACTGCATTGCATTGTACACTTCTGGGACGAATAGTTAATGGCTTGAGAATTGACAGTTTAATGTGATGCCTAAAAGTTTTCTTTTTTTAGCAAAACAAAAATATCAGACTCTTAGTTATATTCTACAAGCTATACCAAATTCGTTGTATTTTAAAATAGAGTATATTATTTTTTCTCAATATTTTTTGCTTTCCAAGAAAAGGAATGAAATCTGTTTTTGTTCAACCTGGTTATAGCCTAGCATGAAATATTTTTTTAGTTTAGGCTCCTTTTGATGAAGGGAATAGCAAATGAAAGAGGCTTCTTTTTTAACTACTAACAATTATCAGTCACCAAGTCCCCAGTTGAAACTAAAACTCTCTTGCATGACTGTGTTATGAAGTATTAGCTATTTTGATAGTTTATTATGATTATTGTTTTATAATGTGAGGAGTAAAATCTATGGGATTCTTCCTTAAAACTAAATATCAGTAAAAAATGTTTATCTCTAATGTAAATTTGAATTAAAGTGTGATGGTTACTGACCTTTCATTTCTTTTTTCTGCTATAAAATGCTCATTCTAACAGTCTAATGCTTTTGACAGTATACCTGAGTATATAGGAGAATTTTTCATGTGCTTTGAATGGAGTATCATGTGTTATTAGCCCATAAATTGATTCTCCTTACTAGTAGCAGAATGATTAAATGTTTTCAACTGACATTCATGCTTGTAACAATCATGCTTTCAACAACTGACAATCATGCTTGTAAATGGTTACTATGTGGCATATTTCCAATAATGAGAGATTGTAAAATTATTTTCAGGTGTTATTTGGCTTATCCAGAAAGAGTTTTCAGCAATATATAAAATGGGCACAATTGCCCATTTAAAATTATTCTAAGTTCCAAAATTGAATTAGAAATGCTTAATGTATAAATAATGTTCTTAAGGTGTAATAAGTGATGCACAACACTTGGGGCATTTTGATGTTTATACATTTGCCAGATTGGGGCAACACATTTTAAATCTACTTGTTCTTGGAATAACTGGTAATGATTTCTGAAATTATCTGAATTTTCTAAAGTTATTAAATTTAAAAAAGTTGAAAGTGTTTTTTGTGCACATATATCAAAGAGAATATTTCCAAAGCAAACAGCAAACAAATCTCAGGCAGATATTTTCCACAGTTTGAGAAGCAGGATGGTAGAGAGACTGAGGGAACATACAAAGGTAAATATCTTTCTGCTTACTCTCAATGCAGAGGGTCAGAAAAGGCCGCCTTAGTTTCTAAGACTGAATTCTAAAGCTTTAGTATATTGGAAATTCTAAAAAGCACATATTCTTTCAATTGAATTAATAGAGGATTGAAATAGATATCTTACTCTATCCAACTGGCCAAATTATTAGTCAAAAATACTTTATCTCTGCCAAAATAAAACAGAAGCCAAAGTTGTGGCAATATTTGGGTAATGTACAAAAGACCAACAAAACATTCAACTCCTGTGATTATAAACAGGAATATTTCAGATTATACAAGAATATAAAATGATTGAGTCATTTACATTAGAAAGTTTGAAAAAGAAAAGAAAGAGGAGGAGAATGAAGAGAACAATGTTCCTGATCCCTGGATTAAGAACTTCCATGTGGAGTTTTACTCTAGGTTATTTAATTATACATGATAACATGTTATTTTAGAGTCATCAGATTTATAGAAAACCTTAATATATACTGTCTTATTTGATCATTTATTCGTGTGTTCAGAATTAATTTACTGAATATTTAATAAAAATTAAGACATGGATTAGAAATAAATATTTGGTGCTATTAACATACAGATAATAGCTTAAATTAGAGGATCACATGAGTACCTCTCAGTTGAGTATAAAAATAAAAATAAAAAAACATTGGATTGACCAAGACACTGGGAAAAATACTAGTTTCAAAATTTGTGTACAGAAGTAGAATTACTAGAAAAGAAGGAAGAAATGAAAATAGAGTCCCAGAAGTTAAGATTATTAAGATTGCAAAGATAGTTAAGGAGGGAAATAAGTATAAAATTGCCAAGAACTTCAGTAATACTTCAGTAACATAAACTCTAAATGTTTGGTTTTCATATTTTTAACTGCTAATACTGGCATAGTAAGAAAAAACTAATGTAATTAATGATTAGCTATGGATAATATGTGTTCAACATCATCTATTGTATTTAGGTGATCAGTTTAAAAACAGACATGTGATCTGATCTTAGTCAATCAAAATTATCTCAGTTTCTTTTTTTTTTCCGGGACCAGGTATGAAACCTAATGGTGCTAAACCACATACCCATTTTTTATTTTGAGAGTCTCGTTAACTTTCTTAGGGCCTCAGGAAGTTACTGAGGCTGGCTTTTGACTTGAGAACCTCCTGCCTCAGCCTCCCACGCCACTGGGATTACAGGCATGCTCCATCACACCTGGCTTCTAAGTTATTTGCAAACAAGAGTAATGAGAAAAGAATTATCTCTACTCTGAAAGTGATGAATCAGAGAGGACATGCTACACTGATTACAAAACTGGCCATAACACATTATCTTTTGCTGAATCCACACTGTTTGCAATGTATCTTTACAATTACAAAAGGAAGAAATTTCAATCTCCTTTGAAGTTGTGCTGAATTTCTGATTTTCTTTAGTAAATATAGTGTGGAGCAATAGATGGTGCACTAGTTGTAATCCTAGAACTGAAGTGCTCTTTCATATTTCTCCTGCCTGTTTTGGATCCCTGCCTCCATAAAAGCAAACCAGGAAGCCTTTTGGACAATAAGAGCTTGTAGAAGACGATAGCCAACCAAGCCAGCTAGAAAAAGGAGAGCTCATACCTTCTCTAGCTAACCTGTAGTGCAGTAAGAATGCACAATGATGCCCAGCCGAGTGCAGGAAAATTGGAGAACTGCTTAACTGAGTTAAAAAAAAATCACAGTTACTAAATCAATAAATCAAAGTTTAGCAGTCTGACCTCCAAAGGGATCAAGCTTGCTGCCCCATTTTGTAATTGAAGTCTTATTGCATTTCAACACTCTCAGGTGTTTCTGTACTTACAGTGTAAGGTTGCTTTGACAATACATTGGTAGTGGGGCTGGAGCAGGGGCTCAGTTGTTGTGGTGCTTGCCTGGCATGTGCAAGGATGCAGGTTCAAACCCCAGCACCATATACACAGCAAAGTGTCAGAGCAACTGAAGCCATGTGAAAAATGAAATAAAATTGATTCTCTCTCTCTTTTTCTCTCTCTCTCACTGTCTTTCTCTCTTTAACAAACAAAACAAACCTAGAAATAATGCACTGGTAGCGTTAAATAGCTGTAATAACGACTTCATGGATGAAAAAAGAAAATATTTACTATACAGTCCTTTTCAGAATAAGTTTATACCTCTGAAATAAATCATTGTTGCTTTATATTGTTAAGTCTGGGAATGATTTATTTCACAGCAATGATTTGCTAATATACAAGTGAAAATTAGCAACGCTCATTTAGCTTTCTATGTCCTGCCATAGTGTGTGTGTGTGTGTGTGTGTGTGTGCACATGTGCATGCCCAATACTGTGTACATGAAGAAAGGGTTACATTTATACATTGATATAAGCAAATAAAAGAGATGAAGAACACTAGTAGAATTTCAGTCCAGACTCCAGACTAGCTGCACTTGAAACTTGACTACATATTTTTTTCCGGCTTGGAAATATGGAGAATCTATAAACCTCCATTATTTTTTTACTTATTTAATTTCTTTATTGTTTCACAAAACTGAGGCTTAAATTTTACTATTTTTAAAAAGAAAAGAACTTTAACTAACATACATATACACACAAGACAAATCAGAAGTTTAAAATATCTTTAAGTTACCTCATTCAAACAGGAACAATATTTGTTATTTTAAACATAGATGTAGTCGAAGAATAGTTAGATGAATCTTTTCGCATTTCATATCTGAACTACAATCCATATAACAAGTACTAATGCTTTACGTATTTAACTGAGTTTCTTGACCTAAAAGAGAAATTAGAGGGTCAGCAGAATGGTTGAAGTTGCATTATTTCATTTGGTTCTCTACCATAATAATATTCAAAAATTCCTTCCAGGCTTGAACCCATTTTATTTCCATGTAAGTCCATGCTCTGTGTAATTTCATTCCATTTCTAAAGATCTACACAGTATCCCATATCCGTAAGTAGTAGAACATTTGGTCTATTCTTTCCTTCAGTGAAAAAAGAACAAATCCTTCCATTTTTAAAAGTATCAGCTATTCCATGAAAATGAGTCAGAAACATAATCCCCTTTTAAAGCATGCCATTACCAATTAAGTCATCAATTATTTCTTAAACAAAACAATATTTGTCTTTGGAGTTATGTTAGCACTTAGTTAGATATGATCCAATTTTGATCTCCTTTATTTTTAAATTTATTTTAACTTCCTTTTTGTTTTTACAATGTAATTTTACAATTAATATAATTAGAAAATACACATCAGAAGTAAAAATATCTGATATTTATTGTACACAGCAATATGGGGAAGAGATAATGTACTCAAATAACATTTAGATGCAAGATGACTATAAGTATGTACTGGTTTGCTTGGAACAGTCCTAGTCCTGGTTAAGTGTTCTGAGTTTATCATAATTATTTTATTGTATACTGACAAATTACAATCTAGTATAATAATTATGTGGTATTATTATTAAATATTGATTATTTCACTCTCAAATCCCCCAGTTTGAATAATAAATTGTACAATCTCTCTTTGTTACGTTACCAACCAAAAATTGTTCTTAAATTATTTATACTAACAAATTTATAATATACTTTTAACAAAAACTGTACACTCAAAGGGTATCCACATTTATAAATCAACTGTAAATATATTCTGGGAAAGGATAGTTAACTAAATGATTACAAAATTCCTATATAATCTATTTACTTTTACTACGTCATTTCATAATGTATTTAAATGTACAACTCATCATCAAATGTGTTCAACGCAGCTAATGAGCACATGAAAGAGTTTGCCCTCCATGTTTGCCATTGATCTTAGACTGTACTAAAATATGCATATGGTATTTAATATAGGGAGCTTCTAAGATGGCTCTAGACTATTTGCATTCACAACTTTGTGTAACCCCCATTCATACTTTGAATATGGGTCAGCGTATAGACAGACTCAGTTCTGAAACATTGAATGCAGTAGCAGTGACAGGATATCACTTCCAAAAGTAGACTATGAGAAGATTGAAGATCCCATCTTGGATGTTTCTCTGTCTCTCTGCTGATGTTGTATGTTGGAGAAAGAGTGTTTTCCAAAAGGTTCTAACAGTATGCCACACAGACCCTCTCAGTCACACCATAAGACCTTTAAGAAGCTTTAGTGTGTTTCCATAAGACCTCTTAACAGGAGCCTAAGTCATGAAGCCCTTATCTCAAAGAAGTTTCTGAATACAGCTTGGGTGGTCTTATTCTTTCTCTATCATTCACTCTGCAGATGACAGGTATTATGTTGTGAGTGCACCCTGCAGAAAGGCTAATGTGAAGACAGACTGAGGCTGTCAGAAACCATGGCAATGAGTGGAAGTGGCTCCCTCACCATCCAGTCTGGAGGGTAAACCACAGCTTCAATGGACAGCTTGATAGAACTTTATACAGCATTGGGAAAGACAGCCACCTGCTTGCTTGATGTATAAAAATGGGCCTCAGTTCTGGAACTCTTCCTTACCAAGAGTTTGAAAGACTCCTTACAGCCCTTTCTGGACGTGTTACCCATGTATGGGAAGATCGTACTCTATTCTGGTCTCAGTGTGTCCTCCTGTACCTTGTTTAAGCATGGTCATATTTCCTTTAAGCATGGGTCCAGATTTCTGTCATTCTGATCTCATAGGGGAGGGGTCAGGGTTCTTCTCCTACAACTCAAGAGAGGTGTGTGCATTCCACTGCCTGCTTCTGCTGTGGGTCCAGGTTGTCTGGCCATGGAGAACAGATGCCCCATTTACCGAAGCTGGTGCTTCTGTCCTGTCTTTTCTCTATGCGAGTCAAATGTTCCCTGCAGTGTCTGTATGCACTCTGACTTGCTTGGTGACCCCACCACATGGAATGGGTTGACATCCTGATATGACTGGTTCTGATGGCCAATATTTTTATGTAACTTGTTGTCCTGTGTACAGTGAGACTCCTCACCTGAAGGTCATTGGTCAATAGACCTTGTGGTAAAGCCATTCACCTAGTCACACCACATTTCTAACACAGAGAAATTGGGAAATAAAAGAGTCATAGTCTTTGCAACCACTAATTTTTGGCATAATTTGTTATGAAACCAAGATAGCTAATGTGGTCTTTTATTCTCACTACTTTTTAAGCTAAAATTTTATTAATAAAAATGACTGAAAGATCATAATAAGTCTAGTCATGAGAGAATTAATTGTCTTTTATTTACTATAACTGCTATAACTGTTCTTTAAGTTTCCTGGTGTTAAATCTATGTGAAAATTCGTTGTTAAGAGTATCATTTGAACAATTTTGAACTAAAATTTTTGTCTCCATTGAACACTAATAGAGATTTGATCATTTATAGTCACTTTCTGGCACTGAAAACCAGATTACAATAGTGTTCCCAATATTTCCAGTTGTGACTATAATAAAATGTATTTAATGAATTTAAATTCTATAAGCATTTAGATGACATAAATATTGGTTTGTTCTTCTCATTTTAGCTGATAATTATAGTTCACACAAGAACATCATAATTTCCATTTGATAGTTGAATGTATATATGTTTACACTAATTCAAAAGTGTGTGAGAAAAGAATTTTAACATGGAATTAGCCACCCACAAATATTTTGAAAATATTTAATCTAAAATGGTACATGCAGTATCATAATAGCTCTCTCTTTTTCACAGAAGAAAAAGACATTTTAATGACAATAACATACACAATAATTTTTGTTATGACATTTATTCAGCATATAAATCATGGTCGATAATAACATAGACTGATGAATGTCTAAGGGTAATTCTATATTCATTAACCCAGTGCTGCAGAGTTGATAAATAAAGAATCACTGTTATTGATGGAACTCTATTCAGAAATATAAAATCCGGGGGATCCGGAAGATGGCCTCCACCCGTCTACAGTGACTCTGAGACACTCCAGAGAATCACCTCACGCTGCAGGACAGCACTCTGAATCCCACAGTAGGACAAAGCTCCCAATGTGGAGGAACATTATCCCCAGCTAGTTTTTTAATTACAAAGGAATAAGGTGGTCCATTAACGAATATAAAGGAGAACTTAGTGGAGCCCGGGGCAACCTGCCCCATACCCGAGGGGAGGGGAGCTACTCCGGAGGGGAGGAAACGGAGCGAGTTTCCTAACCAAGTACCCTAACCTGGCCGGAGGCGAACTCACTGATCTGATTGCTCTTAATTTACATGATCTTGTATAAACCACGGGGAATTAATTGCTCACTTTAGTGAACTTACCGCTGTTTTTGCTAGCGGCAGCATCCGGCTGCCATTGTGAGGTTTCCCTGAGGGCGGGGCGGGTTGCTCAGCAAAAAATGGTCTAGGTGTCTCCGCCACCACGATCAGAAAACCAGAATCTATTGCCCCGAGATTAGGTCCTTTCCCCAAGGGACTGTGTGGTGCTGGGAGTTCCCTCTCCACCTCCTGTTGCTGCCCATGGAGCCTCAGAAGGAGAGGATTTGGCACAATATCTTTAACTCAATCACTGTGGACAATGACTCAATACCCATGCTCAAGGTTTTCAAGAGCTGATTTGAAAGTCCTTTAACATAAGTGCTCCCACCAGCTTGTGAGAGCGGGGCGGGTCGCTCAGCAACGACTTGGGGCCTCAGTCCCCACAATCAGAAAGAGAAGTTACCGTGTCCCCCAACTGGCCATCTGCCCTGGGGGCTGGATGGAACCGCCAATCCCCTCTCTGGCTCCCAAACCTCTCTGTTGGCGACCTTCTGCCCGCCCCTCTACACACCCAATTAGGAGGAGTCTGTGAACAGAGCTTGCTGCAGCAGGGCACAGCGTTCTCAAGGGGATCGTCTGCTTCAGCCTCTGTTTGATATCTGCCTCAGGAGGCTTTGAATTTATGAGGCAGCATGGGCTTCCCCTTAGAATCTGAGTTATGTAGTGCTAGCAACAGAGTCAGCAAAAGTTCACAGTTCTCAACGAAATTGAGAACAACAACAACAAAAAAAAAAAACTATACAAACTATTATCAAAGCTAAGAGTTGGTTCTTTGAAAAAATAAACAAAATCAACAGACCCCTTGCCAACCTCACCAAAAGGAAGAATGAAATGAAGCAAATCAACAAAATCAAAGAATAAAATGGGGATATCACCACAGACTCATCTAAGATCCAGAAGATTATCAGAACCTATTATGAAAACTTATATTCTGTCAAGTTTGATAACTGGAGGACGTGGGCAGGTCCTTGGACACACAGGACATCCCCTCTTTAACACAGGAGTACATTGAAAATCTAAATCAACCTATCACAGTTAGCGAAATTGAAGCAGCAATCAAAGCTCTCCCAAAAAACAAAAGCTCAGGTCCGGATGGATATACAGCAGAATTCTACCAAGCCTTCACAGAAGAACTAACATTGATTCGCTACAAGCTCTTCCAGGAAATTGATAGAGTGGAATCACTCCCAAACACTTTTTATGAGGCAAATATTACACTGATTCCAAAGCTCAAAAAGACATATCAAGGAAAGAAAACTACAGACCCATTTCCCGGATGAACATTGATGCAAAAATCCTTAATAAAATTTTAGCTAATTGACCACAAAAGCACATTAAAGAGATAATACATTATGATCAAGTGGGCTTCATTCCAGGAAAACAAGGCTGGTTCAACATACACAAATCAATAAATGTAATTCACCACATAAACAGAATTTAAAACAAAAATCATATAAACATCTCAATTGATGCAGAGAAGGCATTTGATAAAATTCAACACCACTTTATGCTCAAAACTCTGGAAAAGATAGAGATCAAGGGAAGATACTTTAACTATGTCAGATCCATTTATGACAGACACATAGCCAACCTTATCCTCACTGGAGAAAAACTGAAAGCATTTCCACTGAACTCAGGTAGTAGACAAGGCTGTCCACTATCCCCACTCTTGTTCAATATAATCCTTGAAATCCTTGCCAGAGCTATCAGGCAAGACAAGGAAACCAAGCATATTCCTATAGGAAAAGAGGAAGTTAAGTTATTTCTATTTGCTGATGACGTGATTCTATACCTAGAAGACCCAATAACATTGCCCAGAAAACTCCTCGAGCTTATAGGTGATTTCAGCAAAGTAGGTGGCCACAAGATCAACTCCAGTAAGTCATTAGCTTTCCTTTACTCCAGCAACAAATCCACAGAAAAAGAAATC
>PVKS010022996.1:0-32958 GCA_004027875.1 Aplodontia rufa
GGATTTCACTCCTGCCCTCGACTGACACTGAAACCATTTCTCCCAAGGAAGTTAATTAAAAGAAAAACTAATCCGCACAAAAATCCAAAATCTACCCCAAAGCTCAAGAGCTCTTAAAGTTGGAAGATTGAGGGCGCCTATGGGAATCCTGAACTTCTGCGTCTGGGGCTCAAGGGTAGGCGCGGTGGGGGTCAGGGTGGGCAGTACGAAGAAACCAGGCAAAGGTCATTAGAGGGCCGAACGCCGCTCGCTCCAAAGCGGCAGAGTCTACACGCCACGGACGCCGGTGAAGACCGGTTTGGAGGCAGCCAGGTAAGCAGGTAGGTGTGGGCATGTGCAAGAGCAGACACAACCGCGGCGGATTAAAGTTCAAACCCGTTCACACACCGCTTCCCCTTCCCCGGCGTTCTCACGCACAGCCCAGGCGGCCACTTCCCGGGGAAAGGCTGGGCGCTTGACAGTCCTCCCCGGCCCCCCTGCAATTCTTAGGGACTCTCTTTGCCTCCTAGGCGCAACCCATTAAAAGCAGTAGCCTCCCCCGACCCTCCTAGGCTGGCGCACAAATTCCCCAGAAAATAAGGGACGGGGGAAGCGGGGTGTCACGGAGGGCAGAGGGCACAGGACGCGCAGCAGGCAGCGTACTTACCGAGCGCGAGCAAGGCGAGCTGTCCAGCCGAGGTGACCATTTTACGGGCGGGCGGGCAGCAGGCGCTCCAGCCTCCTGCCCTCCCTGCGGTGCCCGAGTGGCGAAGCGGCGCCGCGGTGCGGGGGAAAAAGGCGCTGGCGAGGCAGGGCCGGCCCCCCTCGCGGGCGGGCGGGCGGGCGGAGGGAGGACCGAGCGCCTCTCCGCCGGCACTCACCCCCCAGCGCTGCCGGCCCGGCGGAAATCGGAAGGAGCTTTACCGTCACCTCTTGCCACTCGGAGACCCGGGCAAGGAGGACCACCCTCCCGCCCCAGTGGGGGTGCCCCCCTAAGGCTACAGGGGGTGGGGATTGGGGGCGGGGACGCTGCACGCACCCTGCTGGGCGCGGACGGCGGGGTGGGGCGGGGCAACCCCGGACTCCGGGAGCCCGGCAGCGCGAGCCGTGCACCCTGGCCCGGGAAGACAGGAAGCGTCTGACTTCAGACACCACCCCCAGACTGCCAGTGTAGTTCGCCCGCGGGCCCTGGCGTGCGGGGTCGCCTCCTGCCGCTCAGCCTAAGGGTCCCTGGGCGCAGTGACAGTTTCTTGACTCTAGGCGGCGGAACCGAGCCGCCAGGCTCCTGTCACCTGCGCGGAGGGCGGCTCCAGGAGCCTCTCCCAAGCGGAGCACTGGAGACGCAAACGTCACCTGCGAACTTCGCCGGCTGCCTGCCAAGACTTGGCCCAAGGAAAGTGCTTCCCATAATCAAGCCAGAATTTTGTTAAACTACGTTTCCCGCTGCGTCCCCAATCGCGTTCATTTTGGGGACGTCTGCTTCCCAGGCAAAGCCGCCTCCCCCATCTGCACATTGTGAACATTGGGGCGTCTTAGTACTTCTAACCTGACACTGATAACGAAGATGAAGAGGGAACCTGGGTATGCACTATGCTTCCCACGCCCTGCCGTAGGGAGTTGAGGCCAGGAGCCAGCAGCACTCCGTCAAGTGTGCTGCAAGAGAGGGATGTTTGGTGGGAGTCACCTAGCCGGCCCATTCAGGATTTGTGGCTTTGAATTGACCCCTGATACTGGAATTTGGGAGGTGGATGGAACAAAGGAAAGACATTCTGAGCGCTGAATGGACGACTCATAGGTGCCTTGGGGACCATCCATAAAGGACAGTTCACCCCAGAGAGTCGGTGACCAGTCATGGAGCTCACAGACTAACGCTTTCCTCCTGCCTCCTCCAGCCTAGCTACCGGTTGGTAACCCCACTCTCGAAGATGGAAGCTCTTGGAGTACGGAATCTCTTGCTGTGTCCTTGGTGGAGGCCCAGTGTCGTCAGATTGACTTTTGCCAGTTTGTGTTATAGAGGGACCTAGATTCAAAAAGGAAGCACCTGGCCATTTGTCTCAACATTTGGGTAGGAAATGCCACTGAAAGGGGTGTAAATTTACATTGATCAATCATTCCCTTCATTACCTTCCTCAGAAGTATCTTCCTCAGAAGATAATTAATTGTTCTTCAGCCCTTGATGATTTACATTGGTAGGTGAGGGATTTGTGGTACCTTCTGGGTACATTTTTTCCCTGAGTTCACTGCACTGGTGCTTCCTGACTTCTTGCAGCATCTGTGGTCCATCTCCTTCAGCTGGGTCTTGACCTGTGCTGGTGACTGCCCTGTTTTCTCCCTAGTCTGCCTTGGCTCCTGGAGGTAAGGAATCAGGAGTTCTCCCACCCTCTGCTCTCAGGACTGCAGATGGACCATTCACCCCGCTTCCTCCTGGAACTTGCGGATTGACCTCAGTGCAGCTGGCAGTGCCCAGCTGTGTGAGAGTGTCCACCCCCTGCCCACACATAGTTCAGGGTCTTGGAAGTAGCCCCAGAATCAAGCCAGAGAATTTGTCCCCTGAAGGAATGGAAAATCTTTTTAATCAAGAGATAATTTGTCATCTTTGTGAACTAAAATCTCCCCAAATCAAAGTACATTCTAATGCTCGAAAATCGTTAATTCTCCCCCAAGATTTTCTAGAGCTGGTCCATATCTGCGGTTTTATAACCAATTTGTTCTTGGTCAGAGCCAGAGCCAGGTGCTGCAGTGCATGCCTATAATCCCAGTGACTTCGGAGGCTGAGACAAGAGAATCACAAGTTCAAAACCAGCCTCAGCAACTTAGTGAGACCCTAAACAACTTAGTGAGACCCTGTGTCACAATAAAATATAAAAAGGACTGGGTGTGTGTGGTTAAGTGCCCACTGAGTTCAATCCCTGGTACGAAAAAAAAGTCAAGGGTGGGATTTTTTTGTTTTTTTTTTCGAAGAGAGGGAGGGACAGTGATAGAATCAATTTTTTATTTAGTTTTTCATGTGGCTTTCATTGCTCTGACACTCTGTTGTATACATGCTGCTGGATTACAAACCTGTGTCCTTGCTCATGCCAGGCAAGTGCTCTAACCACTGAGCCACCACTGCAGTCCCTTGTTTTTGTTTTTAACTTGAGCTTTTTTTTCTTTTTTAAAAACTGAACCAAAGTGATTTTGACCTTTTATTCATAGGACTATTTATTCATTACATAAATCTTTGATGCTCTGTGGCTTTGGCGTTTAATCTTCACAGTAACCTTATGAGATAGATCCCAATCCCTTTTTGTGAGTACACTGGAACTGAAAGTTTAGTGATGTACACACAGAGTCACACAGCCAACTATCTGCAGCAGAGTCTGATTTTGAGAACAAAAGGGTCTGGGTCCAAGGACCATGGGTTTGCTTCTCTGTTGTGCTGCCTCAGTTTCCACATTTTTTTAAAGAGAGGGGGAGAGAGAGAGAGAGAATCAATTTTACTTATTTTTCCATCTGGCCTTTATTTCTCTGATAGTTAGTTGTGTATGTGGTGCTGGGATTCAAACTCGGGTCCTCGTCCATGCCAGGCAAGTACTTCAACAGCTGAACCACCGCTCCAGCCGACTTTCCACATTTTTAATAAGGATGATACTTCACTCATTGGGTTAATGTGAGGATTAAGTGCAAGAATTTCTCTTATGCGTAACAGTATCTGATAACAACAAAACTCTTTAAAAAACCCTTCCTCCTCCGTGGACACAGCTCTCAGTTCCCTGCCATCAGCTTCATGTTACCATTTCTATATCGGATTCTTTTTTGGGCATATGCCTGTATGCGTACACACACACCTTCCTATGGGAAAGAGTTTCGCAGTAAATCAAGAGCCATGTATTCATTTCTCAGCCCTCAGTGTGAGAAGGAGGAAGAAAGTTATAGAAAGCAATTTAGAGCAAAGATAAGAGTTTTCCTAGAGGGAAGTATGGCATTTTTGTATTTTTAGTAATCCCAAATATGCTGGTTTCTGAGCTGAGGGAAACTCCAGCATAGCTCCACTGAGGCTGCGTGGAGGCTCAGGTATGCTCCACTCACCTACAGACACTGCCTGTCTTGAGTGGCCAGACTCTTCCTCCTAGAAATACACCACCACTACCTTTGCCTACATGAACTTCAGCTGCCCTCGGGCTCTGTGTAATCCCCCTTATAACATGCTGATCACAGCCTGTCCTTCCTGTGCAAACAAGAGAACTATGTTACATCCTAGGCAAGGCTGGTAAAACCCCAGTCAGTTTCCCTTTCCTTTCTTCTACATGCTTATTATGGAGGGCTATGTTTATAGGGGCCCCTTCTTCACTGTAAATAGCCACCCCCTCCTTCCTGATTCATTTATGCAAGGCGTTGTGGAGCCACAAGCCCCAGAGCCTTCCCTGAGCGGTTCAGGCCAGCTGAGCTTGCTGTTCAGCTCACAGTTACCCAGAGACATCTGTGAGTAAACAGCACAAGCATTCTTAGGGAGGAAGCACAGCCATGGGCCACAGCATCGGAGGAATTACAATTCCTTCAGACAAGCCTCAGAGCCAGTGACCCTGAGCCAGCTTCAGGTGGTTGTGGGACTGTCCTCTGGGGGCAGGAGCAGATGGGGGAACAGTAAGTACCAGGCACACCAGGAGGGCAAAGGTCAGATGTCATCTGGGTACAAGAGGGAAATGGAACTTTATGAAGGACTCTGCAGAACTTTGTTTAGGCAGAGCGAGGGGATTTTAGTGTGATAAGGGATTTAAGAAATTTAATCCAATGTGAGGTATTGTTCAAGTATCAGCCCCTACACCCAGTGGCCTCAGCTATTAGTGCATTCTTTATCTCCAGATGAGGAAAGAGCAGGGAACTTTATGTTGAACTCATTTTTATGCAGTTTTCATCACCAGTGTAATGGGTGGAGTAAGAAGTGATAACAGGCACTTGCTTTGTCCTCGGTTACCTGGGTGATTTTCACTGCCAGTGTTTTCCAAAGCCTGGGCTAACCCTGTTTCATATCTTCTACCCCCCAACTCTCAGGTCTACCTTGGGAATACACATTGGAGTGTGTGTTAAGCTTGGCTTCTCAGAGAATCACAGAATGATCGCAAAGCCCAGAATTGAAGCTGGGAGGCCAGTGGTTCATGAGTTAGTTGTTCAAACATCTTCATGTCCTAGGCAAGGCACTAGGTCAGGGTCTCTAGGACTCTGGGTCACCAAATGGCTACTGCAATGAAAGACATAATCTTCTCACACAGCTCATGAATTTCCCAGTGACCTGGATGTAGTAGTTGTGCCTGGAGCATTCCGCATGGCTGATGTCAAACCATTCCACTGAGCATGCTTGGAAGAAGGGATGCACATTAATTCTGTCTCCTCTGTCTTTGCTACTGTCCCTAACAGCCTCAATGACATTGGCAAGCCCTTCTGAAGACTGGAAAAAAAATAGCCCCCAGAATTCTCAGGATTTCCCCTTGGAAAGTCCAAATTCAAATGCCCAGCAATCCTTTGGCAAGTAAAACTTATGATGTGATGGAAATAGGGTAGTGAAAGGATCAGAAAAAGAAAATACAAAGAATCAAAGGAGGGAGAAATTTATGAGCAATATAACAAATCAACAGAAGGAGAAATTTATAACAATAGCCACAAAGGGACTTAATATTTTCTTTTTCAGAGATGGGTCAGCCTGCCAATAAACTCAAGAAATTCTCACCAAGCTTAAAGGAAAAGGGGCGGGAGGATATGGGAGATAAGAGACAGAGAAAGACAAGCCAGGTTGTCCAAGGCTTTAACAGGGAGCTCAGGAGGAGAGCTGATGGAGAAACAGTCCTTCATCCTCTGACACTGGGGGTTATTGATGAGAACAAGTGGAAGTACCTCCCAAGGTGGAGAGGATCTTGTCTAAGGAGACTCTGCAAGTGTAAGGACAGACTTCCATTCTGTGACAGACGTCCAGACCCTTTCGTTGAACTTCTCATCCGCCTCCCTTCCAAACTCCCACTGAAAATAATGATGGCAGAAATCTATGCCATTGTTCAAGACTGAGAAAGGATTTCAGCTACACATCGGACATTTCAAGGAATTTCTGCGAGATTTAATGCAGATGAGACCAGTTTGAGAAAAGGTTTGACAACCTTCAATTCATCTCATAGATGAACAAAGCCTCGGACGGGGTGCTCCACAGAACTCTGCGACACTCCTGAGGCAGCTGTGATAAAGCCTGCAGGTGAAATCCACCCCAGGGAAGTGAGGTAGGGCAGGTCTCCAGGCTTCAGGGGGAAGGATCCACCCTTCCTTCCTTCCTCCCTCCCTCCCTCCCTCCCTCCCTCCCTCCTTCCTTCCTTCCTTCCTTCCTTCCTTCCTTCCTTCCTTCTTCCTTCCTTCTTCCTTTTTCCCTTCCCCTCTGAGCTCCATTCCCAGCCTTTATTTTCTATTTTGAGACAGAATCTTCCTGAATTTCTAGGCTGGCCTTGAACTTGTGCACCTCCTGTCTCAGCATCCCGTGCTGCTGGGATTACAGGTGTGCATCACCATGCCCAATGGGAAGAAGTTTTCAACACGAAGGGAAAACTCTGCCCTCTTGGAACTCGCAGTAGACAACTGGCTCTCCGTTGTTTTTTTCCTTTCATCTATGGATTCTACACATGTCCCCTGCAAGCCTGCTCTGATCCAAACACTAGGTGAAGTGCTCAGGGTTTCACCATGGACAAGTGAAGCATCTCTGCTTTGTGGAGTCACTGAGGCAGAAGAATCAGGAAGCCTCAAAGGAGAAAAAAACATTTACATATTTGCCACATAAATGCCAAATAAACGGCACAGTAAATGACTCTCTGTGGAATTTTAAGAGAAATGATTGTGATGCAAAATTCTGTTTTTACCCAGGTATTTCATATAAGAAACTATAAAAATGTAAACCCATCTAGATACTACTACCTGAACTAAAAACTATTCCACAGAAAATATTACAGCCAAAAAAGAATCTCTAATGTCCATGAATAATGAAAGCAATAAAAATTGATGTTAAGCCTAATTCCAGATTTTGAATGTTGTAGCAAGTATACTGTTGTTGCCAGTAGAATAGACATTTTCTTTTTCTTCCTGCCAACAGAATCCCAATTTTGTCTTATTAGCAGCATGCCTTTGTCCACAGGATGAGGCAAGGCGAGCCATTGGCCATGGCTAATGATTGGCCTGGGGGTGGACACATGAATGTCAGGATAATGAAATGTCAGGGAGAGTATTTTCTTAGTTTTTTGTTTGTTTTTTATTTTGTTTTAAAGAGAGAGGGACAGTGAGAGAGAGAGAGAGAGAGAGAGAGAGAATCAATTTTATTTAGTTTTTCATGTGACTTCCGTTGCTCCAACACTTTGTTATGTACGTGGTGCTGGGGTTTGAACTCACGTCCCTGCACAGGCAAGGCAAGTGCTATAACTGCTGAGCCACCTCTCCAGCCCTTGTTAGGTTTTTAAGGAAGGAATTTGCTTCATGATAAAGAGAAGCAGGAGGTAGCCTTTTCTTCCTGTCTTGAAGTTGGTTGTCTATGGATGAAATACATAAAGCTGTGGCATCCATCTTGTGACCACAAGGAGAAGGCCAAGAGAATCTGAGGTGTTCATCATCACCCTGACACTGAATTGCTGCTGAACTACCCCGGACCTACTTCCCTTTACTGTTTTTTTTTTTCTGTGTGGTATAATTAAAAATCCCTCATATCTGAGATATTGAAAATAATTATATATATGCATAAATATATATCTTAAGAATGACCTTCAATATCATATATATATATACATATATATATATATATATCAGGAATTGGAATTAAATAGTAATAAAAATCTAAAGGCTCCAATTACTGTTATAGAAATTGGGAGGACATGGTGGCATAGGAAAGGGAACTAAAACTGTGCTTATTTCTCATCTTTCATTGAGGAGAATGAACTATCATGAAATTCTTTTCTTAAATTTATTTAAAAATTATAAGGTAACTAGTAATAGAATAAATATATAACATCCAAATTTCTAAAGGAAAAGGGTGAAAGATAAGGAAAGAGAGGCTGGGGTAGAGGGATAGGGATAGATAACAGGAAGAGAGAACAAGAAAATTCTAAAATGTAAACTCCAGGAAGCATATATACAATTGGATGCAGATGTAAACACAATTGTGTCTGTTTTCCCATTAAACATGAATAGGTTTAACTCACCCTTTAAAATATCAAATTTGGCCAGAGGTTTTTAAGAAACTGGCTTCATATACAGCAAGCAAAGGAGTTGCCTAGTAAATGCAAATAAACAAATGAAAAATAAATCTGGGGAGGAATACAGTTATGAGAAAACTAAATCTTTTAGGAAAAAGAATATTAGATCATTTTGGTCAAAGCCGGTGTAAGAGAACTACAAAGACAAACTATAATCCCATTTTATTGACAGAATGTCACATTAATGACCCCCAATGACACCCATTCTTTATTACCTATGCCCTTGTGCTGTCTCCTCTCACAGTGAGCTTGGGTTTGGCTCTGTGACTAACTTTGTGCAAAGGGACATCAGTGAGCAGAATGATGTGTGCAGAGATTGAATGAACTCTTTGCATTAGACCTTGCCCTTGGCGTGCTTCTGCCAGCATGGGCAACAGCCCAGCTTAGCTCAGCGGAGGATGAAGGGCCACCTGGAGCAGAGGCCCCCACCATTGCCACCATTTCTAAACCCTACCTCCACTTTGAACTTGGCTTTTTATAAAAGTCAACCCTGCCAACCCTCGGAACTGGGAGAAAGAAAATATCAGTGTTTTAAACAACAAATTGTAGTGTGTTTTGTTTTGCAGCAATCAATAATGGACACATTTAGTGAAGCCTGAGTGTCTCTTGTTATCTTTGGCACCTCAAAAGGATGAAAATTAAGCAAAGATATGATGAATGAATAATTTAACTGACATAACTTATATTCTATAAATATAAATATACTCCTTTGATGCATCTTTAAAAGATATTTGAAAAATGATCATATGGCATCTCTCACATAAAACCCTAATAAATTCCAAGGGAATTTTTTTTTTGGCTGCAATCATTGACCATAATACAATTAAATTAGAACTGAACAAAAGGACAGCTTAAATGTCTAATCACTTAGAAATAAAAAAATATTTTTCCTAAATAACTGATGGATCAGAGAAAAGTAAAAGTATGCTACAAAATAATGATGAGAACAAAAATCAAAATATTTGGCATTCAGCCAAAGCTGTATGGAAAGAAAAATTTTGTAGGCACAATTTCTTTTATTATTAAAAAACAAGAAAACTGGGGCTGGTGCGGTGGCTCAAAGGTTGCGGTACTTGCCTGGCATGCGCAAGGACCTGAGTTCAAACCCCAGCACAACGTACACAACGAAGTGTTGGAGCAACGAAAGCCAAGGGAAAAACTCAATAAAATTGATTCTTTCTTTCCCTCTCTCTCTCACTGTCCCCCTCCCTTTAAAAAAAAGAAAAAGAAAATGAAGTAACAATTTAATGGAAGTAGAAAAAAGGAATAAGGCAAATCTTAAGAGGACAGAAATATGTCATGAAGCAAAAATGAATGAATTAGGCAAAAATCAGGAATTAAGTGCAAGGGAATTTTTGAAATGAACAGTGAAACTGAGGCAAGATTATTCATGAAAGATAAAAAGTGTATACATTGGGAATAAAAGAGGATTAGAAACTATGTGGAGAAGGTGTTTTTAATTAAAAGAAAATAGTTTGTATAACAATGTTAATGAACTGGAAATCATATTTAAATGAGCGAATTTTCTAGGAAAATATAATTGGCAAATTGACTTATGGAGAAATAGAAAACTTGAAAAGACTAATAATCAGAGAAGAAACGGAAAGTTGTTAAGTAATTACTCCATAAAAGATGACTCTTCCATACAGTTACACAGAAGATCCCTTTTCACCCTCAAGAAATGTAAAGTTCTTGCTCTTTGAAATGTTCTCAACGTAAAGAGGATGGAGATGGTCCCAATTCAGTTTTGTAAAATAACCCTGATATCGCAACCTAACAAAATCAGCTCAAAAACCAAAACAAAAAACAGAAGATCTATCTGATATTTCATAAATAAAAAAATGTAAAATGCTAGCAAATCTAGTCTGAAAAAAGATATTAAAAATAATACACCATGACCTAGTAGACTGTGTTTCGATAATTCAGGTAATACTTAATGAATATAAATAAATAATATTTTTGAATCAAAGATGAAACAAAATTATCTCTAGAGTTGCTGAAAAGTTCTTAGCTAATGAGATACAGGATGATTGATGTAAGGAGTACCAATGTTGAATCAGCATTAATGATATTCTTTATATTAACACATTGGAATCAAACAAGGATGCTAATTTAGCCACTATTGTATAACATTTTCCAAATAATTTGATTTGGTGAAGAATTTTTATAGTTTTTGGCACTCATTACCTTTGTCTTCTCCTTCCCCACTGATTTGAATAACTTTATCATACTGCAAATCCTTTAAATTCTTGATTCCACTCCAAACCCTTTATATTCTGTATTAATGATTTATTTGTAGATCTCTGCCCCACTCTTCACACTGTTTTGCATTATTTTAACTTCATAATGTGTTTTTTGGCTATTTTCTCCTTCTTTCCCCATCCCCAACCCTTCAAACACATATACACAGGCTTACCCCAAACTGCCTAATAGAAGAGTTTTCCCAGTTAACAACCCTACCAATTGTGTGGAAGGCTGTTTCCAGTGTTGGGTAAATTGAGTCTATTATAGTAGGTGATAAGAGACTTTCTGAAGCTTATGATGTGC
This sequence comes from Aplodontia rufa, assembly GCA_004027875.1. NCBI lineage: Eukaryota > Metazoa > Chordata > Mammalia > Rodentia > Aplodontiidae > Aplodontia > Aplodontia rufa. The sequence continues at coordinate 10,776 of PVKS010022996.1, forward strand.
CCAGGTGAAAATGCCTGAAATAATTATTCATCTATATTTACTCCAGAACTTCTACATTTAATTCATTGAACTAATTGAAATTTGTTTACTTATATCTCAGAAAAATGTGCAGTGTGATCCACATATCTCTCCCTCATGAATAAACTAGCATGTGTGCACGAACCTATAGAAGGTTATAGATGTACCAAAATATTTCTCTATTTATGTCTGGGTGGCAAAATTGAATGATTGTCTATTTTTCTCTTTTCCTTATTTAAATTTTCCACAATGAATATATTTCCCTTTTGTAATAAAGAATCTGATTTTTGTTTTTTTTTTTTTAGAAGGAAAGGCAGCGAGGGCTGTGAGGGGTTAGAGTTGCAGGCAGAGAGAGTTGGGTGGATTTCTTTTCTTTAGTAGAGATAGAGCCAATTCTGGGGGTCGGGAAAGACGAAGCTTGAGCATCAACTGTTTGCGCTGCTGCACCAGCTGGGCAGGAATCAGAGGAAGCCTGGGCACGTCTCACTGCCTGGACACAGGCGCCTCAGTGTGAACCGGTCCTGTGATGGGCCGATACTGCTTGCTCTGGAACAAGGGCCCTGTGTTTGCCACTGTCCAACACAAAGGACAGAGGTCCCCTGTTTACTTTGGATTAGAAGTGTTAAAATGAGAGACAGCAACAACATTGAGTTTTCCTTCATTTCCATTTTTTTACAAAAAAACAAATTGTAGTAACTTGGGGACTTTTTTGGCATCTTCTGTGAATAAAAATCAATCAGACTAGATTACTGAGGGAGTTTTAAAGAGCTTCTCTTGTTTACTGTGTTTTTATTAGATTTATGGCTTAAAGGTTAAGAAGTAGCAGCAACTGAGTAGGCCCCTGAATTATCCATTCATTTCCCACGAAATGGGGCATTCTCCGTTCCTTGGTCAGCTGGTCCAAGTGACCTTTGACCTTTTGCATGAATCTCATAAGAGGCTGAAGCACCCACATAATCAGACATAACTTCCCCTTCCTCCCTTCCATCTAACCTCCCACACATTGAAATTCTCCTTCCTTTTCAGATACTCATTCAAACCCCCCACCTGTTAGGAAACTAGGAAGACAACTTTTATCAGACAAAGAAATCTGTAAATTTCTAAGTCATTAAACTTCATAAACAGTCAAGATGGTCCTACATTGAAAGACTGCCTGGGCAAGAACGAACCCTTGAAGACCATGAGGGCATGATGCAAATTGTGTTGACTTTTGTGGTGTCGGATCTCAAATTCTAGTTCTGGCACGAGCAGATGGCCCAAGAACAACTCTCTGAACTTTTCTGATTGTCAATTTCCTTACCTGTAAAACAAGGAACATCATAATATTCAACACACAGAGCCATTATGGAGATTAAATGTAAGTCAGAGCCAGCCCCAGGGCAACGCTCAGCGTGCATGGTTGCTGTTACCACTGCTGTGACTTGCAGCTGTCATCGCCTCGTGGAACAGGCAGTTATAGTGTTTGCCCAGTTTGGGAAGATGGGGCTAAACTGGTTCGTGCAAAGGACTGACAGAGTAGTTTGTAGGGACAGAAATTTTCTGCCTGATGCTGGCTTGTTCTTGAGGAGTGGCCCTAATATCAGTAACTACTGAAGCAAGTAAAAATAGAAGACTTGGGGGAGCTGACCCTTCCCTTAGATTCTGACGTGCCTTTCCAGCAGTGTGAGTTGAGAATGGCCAACTGTGATGAAAGACACCGTGGCAGGAGTGTGGTGTGCGCCTGAATGGTATAAAAAGGGTAATGTTTACTCTGATTTAAATCCACCATGTCATCCTGTGCCCTGTCAACTCTAACCTGTCCCTAACATCCTCAGAGGCAAATATCTGAAGCATCGTTTGTTAGTCATATTCCAGGTCATCAGGGTACCTCAGTGTGATAGTTAATTTTATGTGCCAACTTGGCTGGGCTAAGGGATGCCCAGACAGCTGATAAAAGATTATTTCTGAGTGTATGTCTGTGAGGGTGTTTCCAGAAGAGATCAGCATTTGAATTGGTAGAACAAGTAAAAATGATTCACCAAGTCACCCATGTGGGTGGACAACATTTAGTGCATCCAGGCCCTGGAGGGAACAAAGATGGAAGACGGATGAATTTGTTTCTGTCTGAGCAAGGACAGCCATCTTCTCCTGTCCTTGGACACAAGTGCTCCAGGTTCTTGAGTCTTCTTATCTGAACAAGGATTTGTGTCATTGGCTCCTAATTCATGAGTCTTTGGACTGATACTGTGACTTACAGCATTGACTCCCCTAGTTTTCAGGCTTAGGCTTGGACTGGATCTGCACCATTGGCTTTCCTAGGCCTCTAGCTTGCAGATGGCAAATCTGGAATTTCTCCACCTTCATAGTGGTATGAAACAACAGCTCGTCATATATCTCTTCCTATAAATGTTTCTATGTATCTGATTGGTTCGGTTTCTCTGGAGAACCCTGATTCATATGCTCCATTAGCCCTCCTAGAATTGCTATTCAGAGTAGACTTTCTGAGGGCCTACCGTAAAGTCACTGTGTGCCACATCAGGGCCTTACTACTTCTTTTTATCCTGAGATTCTATTTACCACCAGCAGGGACATAGAAAAAAATAAGCCAGTAAGTTTCATGATATTACAAAGGGGGCTGGGAGTGTAGCTCAGTGGAAGAGCAATTTCCTAGCATGCATGAGGCCCTGGATTTAATCCCCAACTAAGATAGATAGGTGATCAAAAGAAGGAAGACAGATGATAGATAGGTGATAAATAGATATAGGTAGATGATAGATATAGATAGATGATAGATAGATAGATAGGTCACCTCAGTGTGATAGTTAATTTGTGTCAACTTGGCTGGGCTATGGGGTGCCCAGATAACTGGTAAAACATTATTTCTGGGTGTTTCCAGAAGAGATTAACATTTAAATTGGTAGATCCAGTAAAGAAGATTCATTCTCACCAATGTGGGTGGACATCATCCAATTCATTGAGAACTTGAATAGAATGGAAAGGCGGAAGAAAGGTGAATTTGTTTCTGTTTGGTCCAGGACAAAGTCAAATAATTAAATGGGGAAAAATCTATCTGTCTGCTATCCATCTTTCCATCCATCTATCTATCCCCAAACACAGAGTTCCCATGGAAATAAGCATTTATTTCCCAAGCAGGTAGATGAATGGTGGTGGGCAGAAGAGAGTGCTCAGAGATGCCATCAGTGATAACTTGTAGGGAGGCGTGTGCTTCCAGAGGCCAGGGTGGTTGCTTTGGTCCCCTTCTAGCTTGGGGCTTCTGCCCACCCTCTGCTCTTTGTTCTCTCCTGATGCCTCCTGTGTGACCCTTTCCCTGCCTCCTTCTCTTGTCCACTTTTTCTTTCCCTCTCTTCCCTACTTTCTGTCTATTTCACTTTTTCTCTCTGTTTATTGTAAATAAGAGGAACTTATTTTAGTGAGGTTTTATATTTTGTCATAGACTTTTAGAGACTGTTGACATTTTTCTTTCACTACTTTAATGAAAAAAAAATAAACCCACCAAATTGAGGTGACCAGTATTCACATGAGATTCACTTCATTTTTTTTTTCACCTTTTAATGTGTTGAGCATTCTCAATGAACAACACCTACAACAACCCTTTGACTTCTATGCTGGTCTGAAAGGTACTTCATTCTGCCATTTTATTTTTTACTCTCAGATAACTGAATTTCTGCTTTTAAAATTCTTTTTCTTGTGAGCATTTGTATAAACTGGATGGTGCCTGTTTGAAAATCTGGTAGGAAATAACTCAGCATAATCCAATTCCTACCCATGACACAGCCTCACCTATGCCCTGAAACTGCACCCCAGGTCTGAGAAAAATGTGCCTGCCCCAGTCCTTTATTTAAATATCACTAGCAATCTGGCCAGCCAGCTATCACAGGCCTCTTGATGATGCCAGACTGGAGTCAGTCAAGTGACCTGCTTCTCCAGTTGGGCAGGACATTGGAATTCCCCCGGATGGGACAGGTCCTCTGGTGTTACTGTTGGGTCATACCAAATGAGATAAGCAAAATTTCCCTCTCCTGGTACCATTTACAAAGAGCTCCCAAATACTGACCTCCTGTGGTCCTTAAATCAGCCTTGTGAGGTAAAGTAACTAACATTTTATAGATATAAAACTGAGACTCAGAGAGACTGAGATATCTAGAATCATACGAACAGAAAGTGTCAGAGTAAGAATTTAGTACCTGACTTTCTAACTCCAAGTCTAGGGCCCAGCACACTGGGCTCAGTAAACATTTGTTCTTCCTATCGTGCCTGCCATAAACTAACCAAAAGTCATTGTTTCATATAGGGCCACCTTTCCAGGGGAGGATATCGTCACCACCATGACAAGGTGGGATTAAAAACATGGTCCTGTTGTGACCCTCATTGTTCAGAGCTCAGAGCTCTCTTGGCCTCCTCTTTGGATTCCCCCTGCAAGCTCAGCTGAGATTGCTGTTGTGAATACTACCTATGTGAAAAAGAAAAGAATTGGGGCTGGAGCGGTGGCTCAGTGGTTATGATGCTTGTCTGGCATGCACAAGTACACAGGTTTGAACCCCAGCACCACATACGCAATGGAGTGTTGGAACAACTGAAGTCACATGAAAAACTAAGTACAACTGATTCTCTCTATATACATCTATCTCTCACTGTCCCTCTTTCTTAAAAAAATAAACAAACAAACAAACAAACAAAAGACTCTCTCCACTTCTCACAGAGGATAGCAGCCAGGAGTCCTTACTACAATTTAATAGGAGCATCAGCAAACAGATTCATGGAAAGGACTGAGCAGTCCTCATGAATTGCATGACTCCACTGCTCATGTTATACTCCAATTTCTCTGTAGGATGCAAATAGTCAAGGAAGGGAGTTGAAGAATAGTTTCTAACAACAGCTGGGAAGGCTTTTTTCTTATTAAGTAATGGAATTGGCATAATGCAGAAAGAAGATAAAGCTTGGACCAAGTTAGCAAAGATGGAGTTATTCAGGAAGGCCTTTAAAAATGTGAAAGTTAAAAAAAATATTGTTGTGTTATAATTATACAAAATAAAGGGATTTATTGTGACACATTTGTCCACGCACATAATGTAAGCTGGTCTGTTTAATCCCCCTGTACCTCCTCTTCCCCTCCTGATCTCCCTCCTCCGACTCCCCTTCTCTACTCTCCTCTCATTTCTATTTTTATGATAAAGTTACATTATTTGTGAAGGTTCAAACTTGTAGCAATTAAATATCATAAGTTTTCCATTTGTTCTGTATTTTGATTGTAGGAAAAAAGTCTAACTTTGCCTATATCATGTTTTTAAATACTTGGAAGGAGGAGAAAGAGGAGAAGAAGAGAAAGAGGAGGAGGAGGAGAAGCAGGAGCAGGAGAAGGAAGGGACCATTATTTAAAAACTGCTTAAAAAGTGTGACGGCCAAAAGGAACTAGGTAGAGAACCCTGTGAGTAAGAGGAGGAATGACGAGAACGCCTCGTTGGGAGGGGTCCTACCTGTGCAGATCATCACAGGTAGGAATCTTACCACCACACATGTTCTCACACGTATGGCGGTGGTGAATGTCTTGAACTAGTCAGAGTTAGAACAAAGAGTCTGGAACAGGTTTAATGATTTACTCCCGGAGATCATTATAAACAACCCTAAATTTGAGTGGCATCTCTGAACTTCCTGGTTCTTGAAGAATTTGGCTGCGCAGTAGTAAATAATTCTTGTTTCCTTGGGATTTTTCCAGCAATCCCAAGAAGGCAGGGAATATCTAGAATATGAAATTCAACTGAAGTGGCCCTACTCACCAAGCTATACTTATAAATTGTTATTTTTCTAATTTCACTAACTTGTACATTTACCACATTCTCACTTTCTCAGAAACACACACACACACACACCCTTTCATGCCAAGAGGTTTAAATTTAAATATTTCTTGGTTAACTCCTACTTGCTTGTCAGGGCTCAGCCTAAACCTTGCTTTCTCTGGGCAGCCTCTCTTGATTCTTTAATCTGAGAGCCACCTGCCAATTCTGATAATATCTTGCAGGCTTCGGAGAGGTCCTTGTAACATTTCCTTTGTCCCCACCTCAAGGTGTTTGTCTGGCCCTAAAGTTCAGATACGGATGCCCTTTCACCTCACAGTATCTCTCATTAGCTTCTCTTGGCCTTGTAAGTATCCTGGGAGGTTAAGCGGAAGGATTCCCAGAAAAGTAGAGGCTATGGACTGCCTGGGTGGAAGTGGAAGGCAGGGTGGGTGTTGGAGCCATAGCGATCAGGCTTAGAGGAGAAAAGTTGCTCATTCTGTGAGCTCAACCACGCGGCCTCATCTTCCTCTAACTGGCAAGACCTGTGATGGACAGCTGTGAAGGTGCCCGTGCGTTCAGACACTAAGACTGCACCGCATCCTTCATGGAGGCTCACTGTGGTCAGACTTGGAAGGACAGGCAGGAGGCTCCTGAAGAATGCACTGCCAGGATGTGGCAACAGGGGCCAGGATGTGGCCAGTCAAAGTGGGAGCCATGAAGCCTGAGCATAGGGCCTGACCCAATGTCCTTAGACATCAGCCCAGGAATGGCCGAGATCCCTTGGCTGAACTCCACAATGGAAAAGTGGCTTCTCAGGCCAAATTTAATTAGACTTTGGAAAAGTAAAAGGTCTTTTCCAACTACATTCATAACTATTATTTCCATACCCCAATTATAATTACATAAGGATTTCCAAATTGTAAGTTACTATGTTAACCTTCTTCTGTTAGAAGTCTATACATCTAGCACAAAGTCTAGAAAGGGTTGAGTCTCAATACTCATTTATTGAATGAGTGGATTAATCATTGAAAAAATCCTTAAATCTCCTAATAATACCAAATCTTTTTGTAGGAAGCTTTTACCAAAATAAAATCGTAAAGCCATCACCATCCCACATACTTTTGAGAACTCTGTCATCCCAGCAAGTTTGAAATCATCATTTTTGAAAAACAGGTTGTTTAAAAAAGAAAGGGAAGTGGGGAATAAGAAAGGCACTTTTATAACCAGGAGTGGACCCCAAGGACTATAGTTTAGGTACCTTCTTCAAGTTCTGACTCCATCTCTGGTGGTCCCACCAGACCAGTATTTTCTCCTGTGTGTTTCTCGATTTAACTGTCCCATCTAATGGTTTTACAAGACTATACCCAAGAAGGAGACTGGAGAGGCAAGCAACTGAGGCTGGGGTTTTTGATTTTCAGAGAAGGTACTGAGTGGAGATCTACCCTGCAGGGGTTTAGCAGTGCTCAGTGGTTAATGAATGTGACCTATCAAGAGAAGAGACAGGAAGGGGGCGCTTTACGCTGAAATCAAAGTAATGACATCTAATACACAGAGAGAAACAAGTCCTGCGTCAATATCTCATTATAAGTGACAAGATAATAGCATTCTCTGATGTTTGGACTTTATTTCTTTATGCCATTCTGCTCAATCAAAAACAAGCCTATTTCACAGATTTCTGGCACTTGGCCTGTCCCCCTAATGACAGATCTAAACATGTTTCTGAAAATAGGTGGCTAAAAATAAATGACTCTGGCTTTGAATGTCATTTGGCTAGAAGTATCTCAGGAAGTCTCCCTCAATTTCCTTAAGATATTTATGAAAAAGAAAAAGAACTCAAAATACTACCAGAAACTTGGATCTTACTAACGGCTTAGCTAGATTCTTAGAGACATTTTTATTACGTATAAGCCAGAACACATCCGGTTGGTACAAGCCTGCTCAGGTTATGCCTCCTGTAACGGAGGTCAATTGGAAGCCAGCTGCCCTTGCTTTCTATTGCAGACACCGAGATCCAAGTTCTGTACCAACTAGAACGCTAGGCAAGTGCCAATATGCCATGAAAGTACTGGTTTTTGAGGCTGCTAAAACTACACCTGTTTGGAAGTAGCACCTCCCAGGAAATAACTGGTCAGGAGATGTGTGCACATGTGGGGGAGGGGGAAGAGGTAGGAGAACCAGCAATTTTGTACTGTATCCTGGGAGTTGCAGCCTTTACAAGCTAAACACTACAGGCGAGGGTGGAGACAGGAAGATCCCTAATAACAGTACACATTATCGATTGCAGTTTTGCAGGTGAGTCTATGGGTCAGAGGAACAGAGAATCAGGTAGGGGAATGTGCTGCCTCAGTAGAATGGAGCTGTTACTGATGCCCGCTAGAAACTGAACATCGGTCTGGACCCAAACTTTCAACTTTTACTCCCTTTTGGAAAAGGGGATGTGTTGATGTGGATGAAGAAAATTAAATTGAGCAATTAAAAGTAACAAGTGGGGCTGGAATGGTGGCTCAGCAGTTGGAACGCTTGCCTGGCATGTGAAAAGACCTGAGTTTGAACCACACGCACACTTGGGTGTCGGAGAAACCAGAACCAGATGAAAAACAAATTAAAATGGATTGCATCTTTCTTTCTCTCTCCCTCTCTAAAAAAGAAAAAAAAAAGAGTAATAAGTGATTTTAGCAAGGATGCAGAATAGAAGGTTAATTGCTTTCAATGTACAAGTAATAATTTAAAATAAAGCAGAAGTACTTTCTGTACTAGTCATTTTTCATTCCTATGACTAAAAGACCCAATACAAACAATTTAAGGAGGAAAAGTTTATTTGGGGACACACGGTTTCAGAGGTCTCAGTCTATAGATGGCAGCCTCCATTCCTTGTGGCTTGAGGTGAGGCTGAACATCACGGCAGAAGAGTGTGGCACAGAAAGAGAGAGAGAGTTCCACTCACCAGACACAAAATATATATCCCAAAGCATTGCCCCCAACAACCCACCTCCTTCAGCCATGCCATACCAGCCTACAATTATAGTCAATCCCTACCAGGGATTAACTCACTGATTGGGTTATGAGAGCCAATCAGTGAGTTGATGATCGACTTTAGACTCTCATAGCCCAATCATTTTTGGCCCCCCCCCGAACTCTCTTTTAATTGTCTCACATATTTAGATTTGGGGGGATACCTTTCATCCAAACCATAATATTCCACCCCAGCCCCCCAAAACTCATGACAAACTCAAAATGCAAAATATATTAGTCCATTTTCAAGAGTCCTCATAGTTTTGGACTGGAGCGGTAGCTCAGCAGTTACAACATTTGCCTGGCATGTGCAAGTACTCGAGTTCAAACCCCAGCACCATGTACACGGCGAAGTCTCAGAGCGACGAAAGCCATGTGAAAAACAAAAAACTAAATAAAAATTGATTCTCTCTGTCTCTCTCGCTTGCTGTCCCCTCCTTCTTAAAAAAAAAAAAAGAATCCTCATAGTTTTAACAGTTCCAAGATTGCCCAAATGTTCAAGTCCAAAGTCTCCTCTGAGACTCAAGGCAACCTTGCATTGCGAGCCCCTGTAAATAATCATATCACGTTACATATGTCCAATATATAAAAGCACATAGTAAATATTTCCATTCAGAAAAATAGGGGAATAGAAAGAAGGGATGGGACCAAAGCAAGACTGAAATTCAGCTGTGCAAACAAGTCCTATAGTTACCTGTCCAGCATTTGGAGCACATGGCATCACTAGAAAAGGCTTGTGCAGGTCTTCCCCTATGGCCTTGCTGGTTTTTTGGCTTATCTGTGTTCAATTTCTTCAGCTTTCCTGGAAGAGGTTCCATGGTGATGCTTTTCTTAATATTGGGGGTCTCCACTACAGCTTTGGCTTCTTCCTCACATTTCCATGCATGGCCCTCTCAGAGACTGCTACAGGGACTCTGACCCTGGGGCACTTTGCGTGGCCTCCCAGGCCTTCTTTTGAAATCATAGTGGAAGCCTCCATAACCCCCTAACTGCAGAATCCTGCATTCCTGCAGAACCAGCATCACATGGTTGCTGCAAAGGTCTGTCACCGTCTTCAGCAGCAGCCAAGCATCCAAGGACCATGGCCTCAGCAGCCCCTGAGTGCCTGAGCACATTGGAAAAGCTCCCTAGGCCTCCTTGTGCAAGAAGGGTGCTCCACTGGCCTCCTCTCTAAGTAACTTTTAGTTTCTTGCTCCTGAGATGGATGTGGTCTTGCCAATTTTTGAGATGCAATCAAGCCATCTTTGCTTTTTCCTCTGGACAGTCTTTTTAATAACTTTAGTGGTGGTAACATCTTTAACAATTGCAACTTCCTCATCCCCAGTTTTACTCCCATCTTTCAAGTCCAAGTTTTTCAAATCTTTCTGCTGTTTCTTGTCCTCAACATCACCATAAACTTGGCTAAAAGCTGCTAGCAATAGCCATGCCTCTGTCTGAATGCTATGCTGCCTAGAAATTTCTTCCACCAGATTAAGAAGTCCATTGCCTTTAAAATCAGTTTCACAGAAAGTCTCAGAACATGGGCAAAATACAGACCACTTCTTGGAACGTAACACAGATGTCCTCTAGTCCAGTTTCCAATAGAGTCCTCTCCTCCTCTGAGCCCTCATGAGCCCTGTCTTTGCTGTCCACAATCTTTTTTTTTATTTTTTTGATGAAGGACAATTTATTTTTATGTACAGAAAACCGAACAGTGTACATTTATCACAGTTTAGTAGCAAATTCATTAGCCCTTGCTTTTTCCGGCTTGGCATTGTGAGTCACAGATTTTGGACCTAGGACATTGCCTAGGATCTCATCATATCTGTCATTGCAGTTGGTCCTGATAACTTCCTCCAGTTAGCCAGAGTTCCTTTGTCTTCCTAGTTAACCTGGGTGAAGGCAACAGTGGTGCATGTCATCCTGTGTCCCAGCCTGGCCATCCCCTTGGTGATGCAGTATGGAACTTTCATCTTCCAACACAGGGCAGGCAGGAGGACAACCAGCTCAAAGGATCCATGCCATGTGCAATCACCACCAGCTAAGACTTTTTGTTCTCCAACAAAAAGTTTTGACCCCTACTCGAAGGACAGGTGGTCTCTTAGTGGGGACGTCCCTTTGCCAGCAGCTTTCTTCTCAGCTTGGACCAACAGCCTCTGCTTCTTCTCATGCTTTGTCTCTGCTCTGTACTTGTGCAAGCTTAGCCAGCTGGGTGGCTGTTTGGCAGTCCAAGGTGTAGTGAACTGGTTAATCGCAGGAGGCATTTTCAGCTGCTTGCAGAGTGTAACCCTTCTCTGCTAGAGCCAGATGTAGTGGGGCCATTTCACTAAGTGGTTGAGGTCCCTTTTGGGCTGGATGTCCTGTCTGATCTGAAGTTCTTAGGCCTCTTCTCGAATGGGGGTCCACCACCTTCTCGGCTTCTTGCTTCTGGATGGATGTCCACAGTCTTACTGGCTTTCTGGTCTTGTGAGCTCTCACTAGAATTGCCCATTAAGCTCTGCTTACAGCAATCTAAAGCACTTCTAGCTTGCACAGCTAAACATCTCAAAATTCCTCCCACAAATTGCAAGAAGCTCCAAAAAGCTTCTGAACCACATGATCAGGTTATCCACAGCAACATCCCTACTTCTTGGTAGCAATTTCTGTTTTAGCCAGCTTTTTCACTGCTGTGAATAAAATACCTGATAAGAACAAATTTAGGAGGAAGCATTTATTTTAGGGCTCACAGTTTTGGAGGTCTCAGTCCATAGAACACAGCTCCATTCCTTGGGGCTGGAGGTGAGGCTGAACATCATGGCGGAAGAGTGTGGCAGAGGGAAGCAGGTCAAGGGATGGCTCCAGGAAGCAGAGAGAGACTACACACCAGATATGAAATATATATCCTAGAGGCACCCCCAACAATCCACCTCCTCCAGCTACATCCTACCAGCCGATGGTTACCAGCTAATCCCTATCAGGGGATTAACTCACTGATTCGGCTAAGGGTCTCCTAAGCCAATGATTTCACCTCTCAGCATTCTTTCTTTTTTTCTTTTGCATTATCTCACATAGTGAGATTTTGGGGGACACCTCTCATTCAAGTCAGAACAATATCCAACAACATAATATTATCAAATTCTTAAGAGTAAGTGTAAGGAAAGATGTTCAAGATCTCTATATTCAAAACTACACAACATTGGTGAGAAAAAAATTAACAACCCAAATAAATGGAGAAATATACCATGTTCATGGATCAAAACACATAATAGTGTTAAGATGTCAATTTCCTCCAAATTGGATTGCAATACCAATTTAAATCACACATGTTCTTCTACAGTGTGAATGCTATTGCTCCATCGATAGAAGGAGTCTAGTTTTCCTCTTTTTGCATCTAGATGGGTTTATATACTGCAGGCTTTCACTGGCAAGTCATTAGTGGCACATGGCTTCAATCTGTATTACTGGAGTACTCCCTGTTTACGACTTCAGCTGCCAAGTAAGATTTCCAGCCACACTGAAGCACCCGGCTATGAGGAAACCTGTATAGACTATATAAATGACTATGTAAATGACTATATAAAAGACTATATAAATGCCTGGCCAGTCCCCAGATTCTTTGCTCCTGGATGTTACAGTCCCAGCCATTATTCAACTATGATTGCGTGAGACCCCTTAGAAGCATAGAGCTAAGCCCTCCCTGAATTCCTGTCCACAGGATCCATGAGACATAAGTGACTATTGTTTTAAGTCACTATGATCTGAGATGGTTTATTACACGTAGCAAGCATATTCAGGGACATTGAAGTACACAAAGATTTCTTGCTCACAAGAAGAATTAGCCATAAGATTTATGTAAGTACATATAGTAATAGGTAATAGATTTTGTTAAAATTAAGAGCTTCTGGGTTGGAGCAATGACTCAGGGGTATTTTGCTTGTCTGGCATATGCATATGCTGGGTTCGAACCCCAGCACCACATACGCATCTAAATGTTGGAAAAATAAAAACTAGATGAAAAAAATAGTAAAGTTTATTCTTTCTCTCTTAAAAAAAACTTCTATCAAAAGGTGTGGGAGAGTAGAAAGGAAGTGAAAAAGAAAAAATGGGAGATGGGAAAAGTATTTACAGAACATATCTGACAAAAGACTTGTATGCAGAATGTAAAAGAAGGTCAATAAAATTGGCAAGAAAAACCCAACAAGCAACCCAATAAAAGTTTTTACAATTTTTTTTTGTAAAAGGAAACAGCTGAATATGTTATAAGCATATATATATAAAAACTATCAATATCATTTTTCTTCAGAAAATAAAAGTTTAAACCACAAAGATATACTACCGTACAATTGTCAGAATGGCTAACATTAAAACTAAAAAGACAATAGATTGGCAGTGTTGTGGAGAAACCGGAACTTTCATATATTGTGATTGGATTAAAAAATAGTATGACCGGTTTGAAAAATAGTTTGGCAGATCCACTAAAGCTAAGTATGTTCCTTGAAATTTCACTGTGAGGTATACACCCAGGAGAAAAGAGGGCCCATTTTCACCATGAGGTGTATGCTATAATGTTCATAACACCTGATTAATAATGTACTGTAACTGGAAACAATTGAAATGTTCCCAAACAATGATGGGTCATAACTGACAGTGTACGGAGATGTGTCTTGACCATGAGGAGGTCAGATCCTGATAAACACATCATAAGCTGGAAATATCACAAGCTGAAAACCCATTTAACACCCCTATCCTACTGCTCTTCAAAGCTTACCTTCATCTACCATAAACACACCCAGAACTCCCATAGTTGGGCAAAATTATCTAACACAAATCCTATTTTATAATAAAGTGTTTACCCATCCCAGGTACACACAAGGATGGGTATTTTATAGGAACAATGGGATATAAAAACACAATATCCAAATAATACTAGCAACATGGTTCTCTGTAGAGGACCAGTTCTTTACTCTGGTGATCACATGGCCAACTCAGAGTTTCTGCTTCTGCCATTGCCCAAACATATATGACAGCACCATACCGTACGTCACTAGCCTGAGAAAATATCAAAATTCAAAATTTAAAGTACAGTTCCTAGAGAAGATGCATTGCTTTTGTATCACTATAAAGTCAAAGCATTGAAGTCAGAGACCATCTGTATTATTGGAATACTACTCAGTGATTAAAAAAGAGCAAACTATCGATATCACACAAAAACATGGATGAAGATCCCAGGCAGCATGTTTGGCAAAAGAAATTGGGCCCGGAAGAACATAAACTATATGCTTCCATTTGTGTAAGTTCAATATTATAATATTTATATAAAACACAAAAATTAAGCAAAAATAAACTAGATATACCTATCTTTCACTTAATGATTTTAATTCATTCTTGAAAACTTTGCCACCAAATAAAGAAGCCATTAATTGAAAATATATTTTCATTAATGTTCGCTGGAAAAAAATTATAATGTGTGCCACTGCATCTTCAGATACCCAAACAAATTTTATAGCTGGAAAAATACACATTAAGCAAAAAAAAAAAAAAAAAATCCAAGTTTCTAAAAAGTAATAAACATGTATTTGAAAGGAAATCTTAAAAAAATTATACCATGAATGAAAGTAGTAAATATTTATTTTGCTCCCCAAAACTATAGAGAAGTCTAACACAGAAAATTTGCATTTTTATTTCAACTTAGAACAAGAAAATGTTCTTAATGCATTTTTGAAAGCTGGCATAACCCTGAGACCCAACCTGACAATGGCTGAAGAGAGGAAAAGAAAGGAATAAGATTTCACATTGGTCTTACCAGTACCTATATATATAGATTTTTAAAAATCATATACAAAATTCTGGCAAACTTAAATCACATGTAATTTGAAAAGAAATGCTCCATGACCAAGTAGATCTTATTGAAGTATTGTTAAAGTAGTATAATTATGAAGCATGAAAAATTATCACATTGTTAGTTCAAAAAGAAAAAGATTATAAACAGATGTCAAAGGTAATTTGATGGAAGTAAATACTTAGTTTTGACTAATCCTCTAGGAAATTGGGAATAAGAGGTTCTTTCTGAATAGGGACAAATTTAAATAAAGCCAACTGGCAACATTATTACTAATGACGAACAATGGAGGTGTTCCATGCAAACTGGGAAAAAGATAAGAAATATTCTCTGACCTGGAAGTTGCAAGCAATGTATTATTAAAAAAGAAAAAAAAAAAGATGTAAAGGTTGGAAAATGTTCATTTTAAATATGTGATCAAATTTTCTATCTGGAAAAAGCGCCAGAGGGATGAGGAAGGAGCAGCCCTTCCCTGAGTATGGATAGTAAGAGGGTAAACTGCTCACAGATCATTTTAAAACAATAGTAAATAGAATAAAAATCAGTTTATTTTATAATCTCAGTTTCATGAATGATTCTAAACAATGTCAATTATTAAAAAAAAAATACTCTTCCCTGGGAAGTGGAAAACATTTTATCTAAGTTCTAAACAATTGTTGCCGTCACTATAGAGTTTGAACGATATATGTTTCAAATCAGTAGGTTTTCTTTACTTTTGTTTAATAAACATTGTATCCTACACGGAAATTAACAGAGACCTCCTAGGCAAACAGTGAGCTGGGAGAGTAAGTTTATAACCACTTAGGATCGTGTGGTCCTGCTTCAGGATCTCTGTGTATTCAATTCCAAGGCATTGGTTTGGGGGGGCGGGAAGTAGGGAATGGAAGCAGAGCTCAGTGTAGCAGGCCATGGAATGGGAGGCCATGGTCCCCAACACCACCACCACCACAAGAACAGCAGCGTTGATTAATGAAGTTAATTGGCTCAGGGGTCACGGTGTTTGCCCAGCAAGCGTGAGTACACGAGCGTACACAAAGGAGTCTCAGAGCAAAGAAAGCCACATGAAAAACTAAATAAAAATTGTTTCTCTCTTTCTCTCACTGTCCCTCTCTCTTTAAAATAAATAAAATAAAAATAAGTCAAAATTGAATGATCAATAATGGCACAGCGATTGTAAAGATAAAAACTCAGAACCTGAGTTAGTTTCAATCTGATCACGTGACCATTGCCAGAACTCAAAATCGCAAGGTTTGAAAGCCCCACCATTTTCTCCAAGAACTTAAAACTACCATTCACCCACTTTTCTGTGATTTTTGCACAAGAAGAAAAACTTCACACATTTTAATAAAATATAATTGAAATATATGAAGAATTTCATGGAGAAGCTATGACAGCATCGTTCTTTCTAAAACTGCAATTTCAACCAAACCCACCCTTGTCTTTTAGACTTTTCCCCAACTATTTGTGTACCTAGGGCTTCGGGTGACAAAAAAAAAATTGAAATTAGAATCAATTTAAAAGTGTTCTATTTTTCAACTATGAACAGGCAGACTGATAAATCTGGCCGTCTAATCCAATGAACATGAACATGTAACAGTACAATTTTTGATGACAGCAGTGGCAAATTTGTAGGAGTCTGAAAACTATAATTTGTAATTATTATTATTTTGTAACTCAATTTTGTGCCACATAAGTATGTAGGTTTACGTTTTCTTTCCTTTTAAAAATATACTATTATAATAAAAACACATTAGTCTACTATTTTTCCCTTGTTGTGTGATAATATTTTATCTAAAATAATTTTTTTTAAACTGATATGGTCTTATATAAATGGCTCCTTTTAAGAACTTTTTTAAATCTCTTTTTTGGGTTATTATCATTTGTTTCATTTCATGATTATTACTAAAAATACAGTGCACACAGGAGAGGGCTTTTATTTGCTTGTTTGTAGTGGGGATTTAAATGAGGAATGCTTTACCACTGAGCTATATCCCAAGTCCTTTTTTTTTTTTTTAAATTTTAGACAGGGTCTCACTAGGTTGCTGAGGGCCTTGTTAAGTTTCTGAGACTGGCCTCTAAATTGCAATCCTTCTGTCTCAGCCTCCCCAGCCTCTGGCATTACATGCACCACCATGCCCGGCTAGGAGAGGGATTTTTTTTTTTAAAGCCTGATGCAGATATCATGTATATTAAGTGTGCCACTTCCAATATTTTCAGGATTTTTCACTACAACATCACTTTTTCTGAGATTCAAGCCCATTATATTCATTCATGGTCTCATTATCTACGCAGAGCTATAATACTTGGCTATGGTTTTATATAATCCAGTTCCTTGATGCCTCTTGCTGAAGGTAGAAAATCGTTCTTGTGTCAGAAACACCATAGCCAACTTTATTGGGAGCAATGTTAAAGAATCAAATACAGAAGATGACTAAGGCTTAGATTTATGTGCACCCATTCCCAGAACCAACCGACTTTTCAAAGCAAGGGCTCTGTTTACATTACAGCACCTACCATAATACTTTGACTTATGAACGATAAAGGTAAAATAACACAGATGAATTTCCAAAGGAACAAATGTGAGTTCAAGGCAGCCCATACCCTGAATGCCCCTGATATTTGCCTTTGAGCGTGTGTGCTGTGTAGATAGATACAGGGTGACCAACCATCTCAGCTTGCCTGGAGCTGGGACGTTTCAGAGAGGCAGCGCTTACCTGCTCCGTATATGTATTTGTAAAATTTAGGAATGCTTTTGGTGGCGAGCACTAGAAAGCCATCTCAATAGTTGTGCAATCAAAGTGAATATTCAGTTTCTCACATAATGAGCAGCAGGAGGTTGGCAGCCCAGGCTGCTGAAGCCACCCACGATGACATTAGTGTGCCAGATCCCTTTTACATTTCTGGTTCACGATATTTCACATTTTTTCCCTGAGATCGCACGGCTGTTAGAACGTCGGGGATGCCTCGAGGCTTCCTTTTTACTCCAAGGAAGGAAAATGGGGCATAAAGGGGGATGGGAGACATCGGCAGACTTCTTCCTATGTCACCTGGGCCAGACTGTCCCATGGGCACTGCTGGCTGTAAGCAGCTGGGAAACCTGAAATTCACACTACAATCTGGAGAGTAGAAGGCAGCAATAGAGCAGGGAGCTGGAGGCAGGCTCCGAGTGAGCCGGCCTACGTGATGGGCTGGTCAAAATATTCCGTCATAAACATCTCCAGGACCTTAATCATTAATAAACCCAAGAAAACTGAAGAATTAACATGGTTGGGAAGATGTTTAGAATAGGTTTCTTCACACGAGCCATGTCTAAGTGTGGCTCACAGAAGGAATGTATCTAAACAGTTGCTCACATGAAGGTCCTTGTGGCAGCTCAGGTTCTGTGCATTATCAGGCAGAATAAAAAGCACCACATTAGAAGCAGCAACATAATGTTGGGTCATATTTCCTTTAATTTGTGGGTGATTTCATGATGGAAAAATAAACTACTTTTTTAAAGAAATTTATTTGTTGAATAATCAAACATGCTTCCAACGAAACAATATAATATACATAAATTCTGAAAATTAGATTTACCCCTTAGAGACCCCCTAATTACCCCTTATCCCTCCCTCCCCCCTGCTTCCTTCCCAGTACATCTCTACCAATGCATTAGGTTGTATGTCACTACACCTTTTCAGGGTTTAATACATGAGAATTGACCTCCTTTCTCAATGGCCAGGGTCTAGCTCCCGCCTCCACAGATGAGTGAAGATATTTGACCCTTGGTTCTCTGGGTTGTGCTGACTTCGCTCAGCATGATTTCTTCCATAGCCATCCATTTACCTTCAAAGGCTGCAATATCATTGTTTCTAATTGCTGAGTAGATGGATACCACAGTTTTTGGATCCATTCATCCAGTGAGGGGCATCTGAGTTGTTTCCATAATTTAGCTACTGTAAATTGAGCTGCTATGAACATAGATTTTGCTGTGTCACTGTAATGTGCTGATTCTAAACCCCTGGAAAAATACCCAGTAGAGAAATAGCTGGATAATATGGTGGGTTCATTCCTAGTTTTTTGAGGATACTCCACACTGCTTTCCAAAGGAACTGTACCAGAAACACCATAGCCAACTTTATTGGGAGCAATGTTAAAGAATCAAATACAGAAGATGACTAAGGCTTAGATTTATGTGCACCCATTCCCAGAACCAACCGACTTTTCAAAGCAAGGAACTGTACCAATATCGTGCTAGTGTGCCTATCTCTCCACAACCCCTCCAGCATCTATTATTGTTTATTTTCTTCATTTTTGCCATTCTGACTGGTGTGGGTGAAATCTTCGTTTTCATTTGCATTTCTCTGATTACTAGTGAATTAGAGCACTTTCTCATGTATTCATTGATTTGATCAATGTCCTCTGTTGAGAAGTTTCTATTTAGCTCTTAGACCCATTTATTAATTGGGTTGTTTGTGTTTTTGAAGTTGATATTTTTGTGGATTTTGTAGATTCTGGATATGAGAACCCTGTCAGAAGAATCAAAGCCCATGATTCTCTCCAATTCCAAGGAAACCTCTTGACTATTTTGATTATTTCCTTGGCAGTGCAAACACTTTTTAGCTTTATGGCATCCCATTCACTGATTTTTTTACTTTACTTCCTTCACTTTAGGAGACATGTTGAGAAAGTCTTTGCCTAATTGCTAAAGTGTTGGACCTAAATTGTCTTCCATCAGTTGCAAGGTAGCTGGTTTAATTCCTAGCTCCTTAATCCATTTTGATTTGATTCTTGTGCAAGGTGAAAGATAAGGGTCTAATTTCAACTTTCTGCAAATGCATGACCAGTTTATATAGCACCATTTGTTGAATAGGCTATCTCTCCTCTATGTAATATTTTGTCCCCCTTTGTCAAAAATCAGGTGTTTAAAGATATGAGGGTTTGTTTCAGGGTCTTCAACTCTATTCCATTGGTCTTCTTTCCTATCTTGATACCAGTACCATGCTGTCTTTGTTACTACAGCTCTATAGTATAGTTTTAGATCTGGAATAGCAAAACCGCCTGTTTCATCTTTCTTGCTTAGTAATGGTTTGACTATTCTAGGTTTCTTATTGATCCAAATGAATTTGAGAATTGCCTTTTCTGTATCTGTAAAGAATGACATTGGTATCTTGATGAGGATTACATTGAATCTATAAAGTGCTTTTGGCAGAATGGCCATTTTTATTATATTAATTCTGCCTAACCAAAAGCATGGAACATCTTTCCATCTTCTTAGGTCATCTTGGATTTCATTCTTCAATGTCCGATCATTTTCATTGTAGAGATCTTTGACTTCCCTTGTTAGGTTAATTCCCAAGTATTTTATTCTTTTTGAGGATATTGTGAATGGGACTGTTTTCCTAATTTCTTCATCTGCCCTATTATTGTTAGGGTATAGGAAAGCTATTGATTTACGGGTGTTGGAGCTATTGATTTATGGGTGTTGATCTTGTAGCCTGCCACTTTGCTAAATCTAAACAGTACTTTTGAGCTTGTGTCTTAAAGTGAAATGACAGCAATCATTTTTGGAAATACTTTAAAAAGCCTTTCCATTGGGGATACCTTGACGCTTATGAGTTAAAAGCATAAAAACTTTTGGGATTGATGATAAGTCCCACAGCAAATTTTTCTGTCCTCTGGTTATTGGAAAAGATGCCAGCAACACTCAAAAAATAAATAAATAAAACAAAACCCATGACACTCAAATTAATATACTACTATTAAGAAAATGTGAAAATTCACTCTAATTCATTAATTAATTGATCAATGTTGAGTATCTATTATGTACCAGGCATTGTTCTAAATGCTCAATGAGGGGGGAGCCAGATAAAAATTCTTACTCGATGGAGTTTGCCTTCTACTGGGGAAATAGATGATAAACAAATAAAATATATGTGATGGTGCCTTGATAAACACCATGGAGGAAAACATAGCAGAGAAGGGGGATAGGGAAGAAGGGGGTAAGCAGATGTCTTTTAAAGGTAGTAAGGGAAGATTTCTTCAGGAAGATGACATTTGAGCAAATACCAGGAGAGAGGATGGTGTGAACTGTGCAGATACGGGTGTGTGGGGGAAGTGGTCCAAGCCAAGGAAACGTATGTGCAAAGGGACTGAGGCAGGAGCATGGGGACCAGCTGGGAGGCTTGTGTGGCTAGATTACTATGATTTTTTTCTCTTGCAGTATTGGGGATTGGACCTAGGACATCAAACTCAGAGCCTCATAAATGTTAGGTAAATGCTCTGCCACTGAACTACACCCCCAGAAGCATGTGTGTCTAGAGTAAAGAGAATTGAGGGACAATTGTAAAGACGTAATTGGTGGTGGTAGGGCAGGTGGTGTAGGGCCCTGTTGGCCAGTGCGAGGTTGGTGCCTTTTATTTCCATGAGAGTTAGGTTTTAGGAAGAGGAATGATGTAACCTAATTTATAGTTGAAAAGGCTCACTCTGGCCATGGTGTTGAGAACAGAAGGTAGGGTGCAGTAACAGATGTAGAGAAATCAAGGAGGAGACCCTAATAATAATTTCGGTAGAAGGAAATGGTTCCGTGGCGTAGGGTGATAGGAGTTGGTAAGAAGTGGTTGCATTTTAATACACAGGAGAATAGGAATGGCAGGATTGGCTGATGGGTGGGTGAGAGAAAGATCGTTGGCTTGAGCAACTGCTGGTTGGAAATATCATTACTGACATGGGGAAGACAAAGAAAGGAGCAAGTTTTAGCAAAGAAGGGGTAGTGTTTGGATATGGAGATATTTAAGAAAAGATGTCTAAGATGTCAAGCAGATAACTGAATATACCAGGGTGGGCTGGGGCTATGCATTTTGAGCTTTCATGAAACAAGAGGTTCTGCCTTCTTATCTGGGGTTTTGTGTACTCGTGCTGTAAGCCAGCAGGAAAGGACAAATGATCACCTCTGTAATTAAAGCCTTTAGGATGAGGTAATTTAGTTTCAATCACACAGCTGTAAATAACAGATCGCATCCATCTGGGGTTCCACCCAGGCTTTGCACCACATTTATATTAACCTCAATATCCTTAGGAATTATTTTATTGCTCTGTAGCACATTAAAATGTGATCTGGAAGTGCATCAGTATCCAGTTTTAAACTAATGTGGTCTTGGTGAGTTGCTTTTAAGTCAAAGTGAAGCAGCCAAAGCTGCAAAACCACCACAAGACCAACATCTTCTGAGAAGTCACCTATACATAGTTGCTGTAAGTCTTCCTCATAGGATCTGAGCTTATCAGAGAATCAAGATTTTATTACTCACATTTTCAAAAATTGTTTCTGTGCCTATCTTAGACATTTTCCTCTTTTTTTTTTTTAGAAAAACTTGCAAGGGTCAAGATCAGGGTCAGAAGCCTTCTAGCCTACAACTTTAAATTTACTAGAAAAAGAAGTCGGGGAAACACTACACCTTATAGGAGTCGGCCGCTTCTTCCTTAATAGAACTCCTATGGCCCATGCTGTAAAATCAAAATTAAATGAATGGGATGCAATTAAACTAAAAAGCTTCTGCACAGCTAAAGATCTAGTCGAGAGCATCAACAGAGAACCTACAGAATG
>PVKS010022997.1:0-32954 GCA_004027875.1 Aplodontia rufa
CCCTGAAATCAGCATGATATAGTGATATAGCCTCTTCAATGTTTATAATAACACAATTCACAATAGCCAAATTATGGAATCAGTCCAGATGCCCATCAATAAATGAATGGAGCAAGAAAATGTGGTAGGTGTTTTATTCTCCCATAAAAAAGAATGAAATTATGGCATTTGCTAGTAAATGGATGGAACTGGAGAACACCATGCTAGGTAAAATAAGCCAGACTCAGAAAATTCAAGCACCTAGTGTTTTCTCTCATACGAGGAAGCTAGAGCAAAATACATGAAAGAAGACGGTGGGGAGCGGTGGATAGGAAAACATAAAGATATAGGGAAGATCACCAAAGGGAAGGAAGGAGACGGGAAAGGGGAGGAAATGCAGAATCCCTTTAACAAAATCATGTTATATGCATAAAAATAAGTAAATAAATGAGCAAAAGGAAGATTGGTAGAGGAGAGGAAGGAGAATGGGGGAGGGAGGAGGAGAGGAAGGAGGGAAGGGTAAGGGAGGTGGTGGGGAATGAGGACTGAAATGAAGTAAATCAAATTCCGTGCATCTTGTCAAAATGAACCCAAGTTCTGTGTATAACTTTAATACTCTAATTAAAAAGAGAGAGAAATAAAGACTCACATGGGAAGGGAGGGAGGAAGGGCACTCAGGCAAGAACTTGTGGACCAGCCCTGAAGCCAGTGCTGGAGTTCCAGGACCTAGCTTCAGTTACAGAGCAAACTGGTTCAGTCACTTAACTTGGTCCCTCTGCTTCCATCTTTTCATGAGGAAATGAGATTCATGATATCTTTCATAACTTCAGCTCTGGTATTTTGTTGATCCTAATTTCATTATTTTAAAATAACTATGATCATAAGAAAAGAATGTTCATTGTAAAATAGATGGGATATACCTAAAACAACAAGAAAGAAAAAGGCCTAACATCTTATAATTCAGAAACAAAAGAATCTCAGTGTTAATATTTTAATGTTTTTTCTTCTAATTTTTTCCCCTAAGCATAAAATACATAGAGAAAAAAGAAAGCACACATGTAATACGCAGTTGCATATACATGTTTTAAATGATAGAGAACACGGTTTCTATGCAGTTCTTTTCTGGCTTTCACCTGGTATCATAATGTAAGCATTTTTCCACATTATTAAAATTTGTCGTAAATGCGAACCCCATGGGCTGTATAATATTCCCTTGAACAGAAGATCTCTATTTTCTGTAAGATCCTTGGTTCCTTCAAGTGTGCCTCTCTGTTCAGGAGGAAAATGTTCACTGATTTGTGCAGGCTATTTGCCCCAAACCCAGGTTTAGGCTTTTACACAGCCCTCCTTCAGCGCCTCCCTTCCCTGAAGCTGGCGGGGAGGAGTGACTGAGGAAGCAAAGCCTGCTGCCCAGCAGAAGGGGCTGCAGCTCCCGCTGCCTTCTTGGACCCCAGCCCCTACTAAGCAGGAGGGAGGAGGGAAGCACAGCGGTTGAGCTGAATGCATTCTTTTCAGGGCACTACAGCAGCTGGAGAAGGAGTCCCTGAGAGAGCGAGTCTGGAGAAAGGGAGAAGGAAGGCAAGAGGCAGAGGGAGGGAAGGAAGCTCCTCTACTCAGCCTCCACCAGGACTTCCCAGCTGTCGCCCCCAGGCTTCACGGAGCAGCCCTGCCTACTCTCTACTCCAGGGACCTCCCCATGGCACCAGGCCATCCCCATGAATAAGCACAATAAAAGTCCGGTCTTCAGCAGGTGTGGCAGCCTAAGAAGGATCTTGGTGTCAAGATCACAGTCTGAGGCCCCAACTCAGCGGATGCAGGAGTGCGGTGCGCAGATGTGGAGGGAGACAGACCATAGCTGTGCTCGTAAAAATTACCGCAGAACCCACTGCTTCACGTGGACATGCAGGGCTCTCATAGGATGGGCCACCAGCACAGATAAATCTGTCAAACTCGCTGTAGGAAAAAGAGGGCCAGCGTTATACGATGCAGGAACTGTAGTAGGTCTTCAAAAAAGTTCTGAAAGTAATTTTTAAGCCTACTTCTGGCACTGTTACGCCTTTGACAGTATTCATATTTACAGTCCTGTTTTATGTTTTACCTTTCTGGGAAAGAAATCTCACAGACTCTAACATCCCCATATTTTGGCATAAATCAGAAAGAAATAACTGTTGGTTTTGTTGACCGTCTTTCCTTTTGATTTGGTTTATCCCATGGCATTGGACGGCGGAAGAAGAAATTATTTCCAAACCTGAGTTTGTCATTGATTAGAAGTGTGATTTTGAACAAATTATGTGGATGATTTTGCATAAATGATTTAACTCTCAGTTTCCTCAAATACAACATAAAGAACTGCATGAGTAATGATTTTCTAAATTTTCTATACTGCAGAATATCTTTTGGAATAAAATCTGTCATGGAAAGACCCCAGGCTGATATTTAAAGCATTTAACAACCAGGAGTGCATGACCCCCCCTCCAATCAGAACATACATTACCAACAGCCTTCTAGTGGACTAAGGAGCCCTCCTCCTTGACACATTTCCCCTTTATTTCTGTGATCATTGGATAGAAGGTGTCCTGAGGCTTGGACAGAAATTGTTTACCAACACCCGTGTTCCCAACAGTGTTATTCATAACAAGCAAAGTGGAAACAAATCTAGTGCTCATCAATCAGTGAGTGGATAAAATAAAATGTGGTGTACCCACAAACTCAAATATTATGTAGACATACAAAGGAATGAAGTAGTGGCTCCTGCTACAACATGCACAACCCTTGAAAATGTCAAGGTAAGTAAGAGAAGCCAGAAATGAAAGGTCTCATGGTGCGTGATTCCACTTAAATGAGATGTGCAGAGCAGGCAAATCTATACACAGAAAGCAGATTGATGAGTGGTTCCAAGGGCTAGCACAGTGGGTTGGGCAGGATGGAATGGGGAACAACAGTTACTAGGAATGGGATTTCTTTCTCAGACAATGAAAATGTTTTGAAATTGGGTAGTTGTGAGGGTTTCAGACCTCTGTGAATAGCTGTTGAAATGTAGGATTTAAAAGCTAAATATTATGGTGTGTGGATTACATTTCAATGAAGTTATTTTTAAAAAGGTATTACAAAAAGTCACTTATTTAATGTATCTTAAAATGCAATAAAATTAATAAATATCCAAGAAAATACAAAATGCCAAAATTAGCTCTGGAAAAAATTGAGAGCTTGAACTCACTCGTAAATATTAAAGAAATTAAAATATGATTTGAATCTTTCTCCTCCCCCAGAAATCCCAGCCCTGTTGGTTTTGCAGGTGAATTCTGCCAAACTTTCAACAGTTGATTCTAATCTTAAATAAATTCTTTGTTAAGATTACTGAATATAAATTAGTGCAACTGCTATGGAAATCAGCATGGAGGTTCCTGAAAAGACTAGGCATGGAACCACCATATGACCCAGCTATACTACTGCTCAGTATTTACCCTGAATAATTAAAATCATCTTACTACAGTGATAGACACACACACACATGTTTATAGCAGCACAATTCACAATAGCCAAACTATGGAACCAGCCTAGGTGTCCATCAATGGATAAATGGATAAAGATATGTAATTTTACATATTTGTATGTATATATATATATATACATATACATGTGTATATATACACACACATATATATACATACATACAATGGAGTTTTATTCAGCCATAAAGAATAAAGAAATTATGGCATTTGCAGAAAAAATGAACGGAACCATAGACCATCGTGTTAAGTGAAATAAGTCAAAGTCAGAAAGTTAAGGGTCATGTGTTTCCTCTCACATGCAGAACAAAGGTAGAGTCAGGTCTCCTAAACATCAAAGGGAGGTCACAGGGCAAAGGGACCGAGGGTTAGGAAGTAGGAAGGGAGAGGGAAAATGCTGAGGAGTGACATTGGCTAAATTATAGTTATATTGTGTGTATGTACAAATATGTAACAACAAATCCCATCAGTATATATTACTTTAATGCACCAACAAAAAATGTGAAAAAACGAAGTGCAAACCAAAACTAAAGAAGCTTTATAAGTACAACCTACATGCAGTGATCATTGGAGGTAATTGTTACGGTATTTTTTGTCACCATAATCTAGGTCGATAACATTTCGAGAATGACACGAAATCCCTGCTGGTAGAGAGATGTTGGAAATTTGTGCACTTTCACAGGGCAGACAAGGGCAGAAGCAGGGATGAAGAGCCGGCTTTCTGGCCACGCAGACTTATTTGTTAGCATTGAAAACTCCAGACTTGAAATAGCATCCGAGCTCTTTTGGCCCTGAGTTGAGATGGACTTCACACAGAGCTATCTACCTGAAGTCACCCTCTGGTTCCAGTGGTCCTCTTGAGCAGAAACCCGTTTTGAATTTCCCTGGGCAAACACTCCCATGCAGGTACCTTTCTTCCCCCATTTGGAGCCTGAGACCAGCCTCAGAAGGGAGGACAGGCCCCTCCCAATCAGCCCTCTGCTTGCCCTGCCAGGCCCTGCAGCCTCAGTGCTCAGCCCGGTGGGTGGGATCCTTGCACCTTACAAACCCTATATAGGAGCTCCCCAGCCTCCTGTGCATATAAAGCATCCCAAGACCGCACCACTGGCAGATTGTGAAGGAGGCAGAGCCCTCCCTCCCCCATTCCCACTTCTCTTCTTCTCTTTGACCTTTCTTGTATTATTCTTGTTTGGACATTTTATTTGCAAATACTGAGCTTTCTTAATAGCTTTATTCTCCTGTCGATCTGGACATTTCCAGCTCTGTCATATTCCTGCAAATAATGACAGCGTTGGCTCTTCAATTCCAATTCTCCTACCACCCCACCCCTTTTATACGTGGGCAGGCCCTCTATTATCGTGTAAATTATCGGCGTTCTTGACTCCTTCCCAACCCTAGAGGCATGCCCACACAGGTTTCCTTGCCCCCTGGGGCCAACTTTGGGCTGAGCTCGACCTGTATAGTTGCACAGGAGCCTGGGGTTGGTGTAATACTTTGCTCCCGTCGTGTTGAAATCATAGTAATTTTGAGCAAGGGGTCCTTATTTTCACTGTGCATTGAGCACCGCAAATTATATAGCTGGTCTTGTCTAGACACAGGCAGTGATGGTTTTGTAACAAAATCTATAACAGTCAAGAGTCAGCAAAGTGGAATTTCTACTCAGGGGCCCTGTCTTCTCTGGCTAGGAAAGCGTCTTTTTATTGACATGCCAGAGCTGTATTTTCATTCTTTTTCTTAAGTAGAGTTCTGCATAAATAAGTTGCTTTGGCTTTAAATAATAAATTTTTAAAAATACACTTCTTTCAGCATAAATATTTTTTAAGTGACTTTGTGGCTGAGCCTAAAACAGAGTGGACCATGAGACATCAGTTTTTCTTATTACTTCAGAAATCAAGTCATTCCAATTTCGATTTTCAGAAGAGGACAACCAAGATAGTGACCGTGGAGACCCTCACAGGAGATTATTGGTCATATTCCCTGAAAGAGCTTGAAGACCTTGCTGACCCTCACCAGGGTATTAATAATTTTTCTTTCTCTGGCAAGCAAATGGGCTTAACCAATTGTGACTACTGCCCAGTCCTCAGGGCTGTCACACTAAGCTCTGTGTGTCTGTTTCTGTGCCATGTCCACAGTATTTCTATGAAAAGTCACTTTTGATCTAGGAAATATGCTGCTTGAATCTGTGAGAAACTGGTGGCTTCAATGAAGTAAGACAGCTGGTACCCCCAGGGATGTACCAAAAGGGTCCGAGCTCCTTCCCCATGAATTTGGCTCCCCGCCCTGTCATGGAGCTTGGCTGTTGGTTGTGGGTCTTCCTCCCTGGGCCCCCTTAGCACAGAGTAGTGCAGACAATATGGAGGTCCAGGTCCTCTCAGCTGATCCAAGAGTCCCCAGGCCTCCAGGGGAGGGCTGGAGGCTGAAGCACTGTCTGGAGTGAGAAATGAGGGAGAATAAAAACAAACAGAAGCTCAGACCAGTTGACAAGAATCATTCTAAAGCTTCTCCCGTCGAGGGGCAGTCATCTCTACATCTGGCAGTTCTAGAACAGAGAGTGGGTCTCCTCGAGAGGGATTGAGAAAAGAGGGGTGAAAACCCAAATAGTTATTCCTGTCACACCCACTATAATGGAGTCAAAGTGCCATGGGAAAGAAAGGGCATCACTCAGGTTACAGACCTGCCAGGATCCGTCTCACAGAGCCTTGCAGGGAAGCAGATCGACGTGTCTTCAAGATTCAGCAACTGACAGCAGTTGGCAACTGACCTTCAGACTAATCTTACATAGTAACTGCCACGGCCCTACAACCAGAGCTTGCCAGCTCTTGCAAGCACAGGAAGGACTAACACATTTCCATTTAAAATAATTTACTTAGGTTTGTCTGTTCTAATAAAACCCCCAACCTTCCCTTTGTTCTCTGCACATACCAGAGGCCACCCTGGCCTGTGCATGTGAATTCCACATTGCAATCATATTATTCACCTCCAAAGGAACATTCCTTTATTGAAGATCTGTCTCTATATTTTTATTTGACTTTGACAAAGTGGTATCCTCAGCCTAGAAACAAATAGGGCAGGGCCATGAGGGAGTGTGTTACGAAGAACACAAGTGGCCACACGTGTGGCCTGTGGAGAGCAGAGCTAGAGGGTCCTAACTTCCCACCTAGAGCCTATCTGGAACCCTGCTATTCACATGGTACAACTGTAGACACATCAGGAGGCCTGCAACTTGTTTAAAAATTGAATTATGACAAATATCCAGAATAGTCCACATTTTCATAGTTCTTTAAAAGTGTACAATCCCCACACACCTACACAGCTACCAGAGGTCCCGACCAGCCCCTGGCAAGCCCTGTGTGTTACCCCCAACGGTAACGCCATTCCAACTTCTCATGACATCCGCTGGTTTCACCTCTTCTGCACCCAACATTCGGATGCATTTGGTATCTGGCTTTTTCAGCTCATCCTTGTGCTTTGGAGCTGCAGCCATACTCTTGCTGGTGGTTAGATGAGTCACTGTCATTCTGAGAACGTAGCATTATTTATGCATCCAGTCTGCGATTGATGGGCATATTCTCAATCTGTTGCTATTATAAAGAATGCTGCCCTGGGGGCTGGTGATCATATAAGCATTCATTTCTCTTTAACGTGTACCTAGGAGTGGAGGGCTGGGTGGAGGGTATGTGGACGCTGCCAAAGCTTCCCCAAGTGTTGACCCCATTTTCATGCCCACCACAAGAGTCAGAGAGTATGAGATTCGAGGCTCTGTTCCTCCAGAATGCTATCCCTGTTTGCCCCACTAGAGATGTCTGAAATGTCACCCTTCAAGATGCAGCAGTGCGACGAAACCTAGGCTGTTTCATCAGGTCATATGCACTGAGTAGGAACGAGTCCCTTTCCTGAGAGATCTTCACAGCAGTCACAGAGCAGGGCTGCTTGTGCTGGATGGCAGCGAGGAGGTCTCAGGGCTATCTCTTTTCACCAGTCCTCCACTTAAATCTCTGCTCTCAGGTCTGAACCTGGCCTCCACTGTCACCCTGAGAGAATCCCAAGTTTGGCACTTGTCCCCCAGGCTTTGTTCAGCCATTGAGCAAAGCCTAGTCCCCCACATTCCCTGAAGAGGAAGAGAGAACCCTTGGGGTGGGGGTGGAGCCACCCAGACTGCAGCCCCTCAGCTCCCTTGCCTTTTCTATCCTGGTCCTCAGCACCATCTTCCCCTGACCCTCCCGCTCCCAACCTCCTTTTCTACTTTTCTCCAAAACAGGAATTATTTTGCACATTTTCTTTCCAAATCCAAAAATAGGAAGGAGAAGGGAACAGCTAATCTGGTCCAGCTGCTGGTTTTGCTACTTAACAAAGATGTTTTTTTGCAGTCATTTTCTCTCTGGTTTTCCCTCACATCTGCACAACCTCCCACCTCCCACACCCCACGTATCCACACCCTTTACAAAACTACCCTCTTCAGAATTCAGAGAATGCATTTTGCTCAACTGCTCCTAACTGGGATCCATCCAACTAAAGAGACTCCATCTCAGAAGTGCCCAGCCAACGTGCCAGCGTGTCCCCCTCCTGCCTGTGCACATTGGGCTCTATCGCTGCTGTTTCTTGTGAGTTCCGACACGTTGCACCCCAGGCAAGTCCTGGTCTTACAATATCACAGGGAAATTTGGAGGGTAGGCAGAGGTGCCAATAAGAAACCCCCAATAAGCAGCTTCAGTGAGCAGGCACACTGTGAAGTGACTTATGTTTCTTTGTGAATTACCATGTTCTAAACTAAACTCATGCATTCATTCATTCCTCCAACGCTCAGCTCTTGAGTACCTAACTAATGGCAGGCATGTCGCTTGATGCTGAGGCAGATGTGGCACATCCTTGCCAGGTTGCTTGCAATGGGAAGCTCACGCTGGAGCTTGCATGAGGAGCTCATGAAGGGGCTTCCTGCAAAGTCTTCTTTGTGATAATAGAATATTGCCCCCAGTGGGGCTTTTCTGAAGGCAAATGTATCAACTATTATGTGGGGATGGCAGGCATAACGGGAGCTGCCCTGGACAAGTGGGTACAAATGAGCACCCTACCCATTGTCTCGGGCACCAGTTTTGAAAAAAGTGATTTCCAGCCAAATGGTGCTAACTCCCCAGGCTTCTCAGGGGCTCTTTCTCCAGAAGAGTTCTTTATCTGCAGACAAACTCATAACCAGAAGAAAGCAGGTTTCATGCTTCAACCCAATTTCACTCCTCCCTGTCCTCATCCTCATGCCCCCACCGTTCCTCGTGCCTGTCCCCATGGGGAGAGGTGGACACCCTCAGTTTAGTCAAGTGCCTCCTCTGCTATCTCTTGTGGCATCTCAAGTCAAATAGAGAAATTTGAGGACCGTAGATGAAATCTTTGTCCCCACATCCTTCATGAGTTTACAATTTTAAATGCTACATTTTTGTCTGAAAACCTTTTTCAATGCTGTTCCTGGAATTTCTTTTGGGAGGCAGTTGGGAAAGTCACTCTTGGCTACCAGTCTAGGGAAGGAATCCTCATGTCCCAATCCAGGTTACATTTCCCTGGAAAGCTGATGGGAAGGGATAAGAGCAATATCTCGTTTTTTGGCTGAAGAGAATCTAGTGACAGGATTTTTCTCATTCTTAGCACAGAGACCCTCTCTGAAGCTTTGACTTTTTCTCTGGTTTTTGCTCCAGGACTGAACAGAGAGAGAATTCAGAAAGGAAAGGAAATTGCATTTGTAGGGAATTACTAAGGCAGCAAGTTTAGAAAGAGGACAGTATGACTTGTCTCCTACTGTCCGTATCACCAGTCCTCAATAAATGTCCAATGAATCATTAATGAAAAGAAATCAGATGAACTTCCTTGGTATTAGAGAAGCAACACGAACAATAAATCCCTTAGAGTCCATTTGGGGACTGGTTATTGACAGGAGTGCCTCCACACGTCTGTGCAAACTGATGTGGTGGCCAGCGGGGAGCCGTGGTGGGGCTGGACCATGTGGCTTTAGGCTTCCTTGTACCACATACAGCTGGTGATTCTAAGAAGCTCTCAGAGAGAGCAGCTGTTGTTTTTGCCTGCCCAGCATCCACTCCCCTTTCTGTCACTGAGGGCTCATGGGCTCCCTTTGCTGGGTCCACCTTTTAACGTGTGATTCAGGTGGAACTCACTCTATCTCCTGAAGCTAGTGCTACTCACATGGCCAAGATATGTCTAATCAAAATCACAGTTGGCTTAGAGATGGAGACATGGCCCATTCTGGCTCAGTAATGGTCAGACCCTATGCTGTCACTACGGAAAAGAGGCCTGGTTGTCATTCTGCTGTGGTTGCTACTTGGGAATATCTGCATACTGCTGCTAGTGACATATTTGTCACTGTGTGGCAAAAGACTGACATGAGCTTACATATTCTTCCTCTGTTTTAAGTAAGAATAGGTTGATTTTCTGTCTCTTAAATCTGAGAGTCAGGCCTAGAACATGCTTTTTGCGTTCTGAAACTCAGAAATCGCCCATGGGTGGACCAACGCCTTGGTTGGGTATTTTGCCAAGTACCCATTGTGTAAGCACGATGAGGAACCGGGAGGCAGAGAGTTTGGGGCACGGGGTTTCATCACAATTGTCCCCTTGTGTTTGGGCTTCCTGAAAGGTCACACTGAGCCCTTCTTAGTGCCCAACACGTTGTCCTGTGGGCAGTGCTTCTCATTCTGAGAAAGTCGCACATTTCCCTTGTGAGTCTGTTTCCAGGTTGGCCTCCGCCGCTCCAGGAGTCAGTGGCTGGACTTTATTGCTGTCCTCGTGCCTGGGCAGCTGTCCCAAATCAGTGCTGCTTAAAATGCCTAGCTGCAAACTACTTGTTACTGAGCCATTCAGAGATAAAGAACTTGCATCAGAAGACATATCAAAGTACTGTTTACTGCATAAGGAAATTTTTCTACAAAAACCTTTAATAATATGATTGCTTCCCAGGATAGCAAAAGCTTCCTGAGAGTCAGTGAAGGAAGAACTCAGACTGGCAGTGGTGACACTGGGTAGATCTGCCTGTGTCCATAGTCAGACAGGGGAGTTGCTCCTGACTGCAGCCCAGTTCCCAGATGCCATCCTCCAGTGGGAGAGCATTGCCATTGTTTGAGGATGTTTCTGTTCTTGCCCACACATTGGCATCACCTGGAAGACACTTCTGTCCCCAAGCATGATTTGACTGGGTTGGGGTGCAGTGTGGGCATTTAGGATGTTTACATCTCCAGGTGACTCTAAATGTGGTCAAGGCTGAGAACTATTGCATTAGCTCTGAATCAGTGGCTGTTCAATGTCAGATGCACAAAAATCATTGAGGAAACTTGTTTGAAATGTTATCTCCGAGCACCACTGCCAGAGACTACGAGTGAGAAGGATCCTGGACTCTGCATTTTAAAGTAAGTATTCCAGGAGATTCTAATGCAGAAGGTTTATGAAGTCTGTCTTTGAAGGGCACTGCTTTTAGTGGTTGTCTGGATAGATTAGATCAAGGTAGACTTGAACAAGCTAGGATTTGAAGGAAGTTTTCCGTGATTGAAATGTTGGAGCTTCATCAAGGATCAGATGAATTTGTTCCCTCTCTTGAGGATCTCCACCGTGTTGGGCTGTCATATCAAAGAAGTGAGGAAGGAGCTGTGTATGGCAGGTGCAGTGAACTCCAGGAATCAGTGGTCAACTTCAGTGGTCTTGGATTTTCCCAATCCAGTATCATTACTGCACTGTTCTGTTTCACATGGACATCTCTGTCTCTGAGCTCTCATTTCCTAAAAGAAAATGTTAAACCAATTAGCCCAAGACAGCCCAGCCCAGGCTCAGGACTGGTCAGGTTGGTGAGTGAATCACAATGATATTAGAATGGATCCCTACATCTGCCATTGCACATAGTGGGGCCAATTCACTAACCAAATGGCACATAGTAGAAACAAGAGGAAGGCCATCTTTGGTTAGGATGAGGTTTGTTTATACTACCAAAAGTTTACAATGTGATCCAAGCTTTGCTCAGCAGTGAAACTGAAGTCACAGTGGCCTCCAATTGGGAAGCATCTCCCTACCTCCTTCTTTTTGAGGAATAACAACAAGCTCCCAGAAGGGGATGAGGTCCTGGTAATCTGTGTTCCTTGGGTTAGTACCTCTGTTATTTTGTTTAGCTCTGAATTCAGGCCCAGGATAAAGACATAATTATTGTTTCAGGATGAAGATATTGTTCTTGCTTAGAGGGACATGGACCCTGGGGACCAGTTCTGTGATGCAGCTCCTCTGTTGAGTGATGGAACACTTCTCTTGGTCTAAATCATCTGATGTCTGAACATTTGTTCAGGATGTGGTGGTCATTAGCAAAAGGTCTTTTCAATGATCTCTGATGGGAGGATTTAATGATCTTCAGGCCCTACATCAATTAACCCTTAGTTTAGTTAAATTCAAGTGCTCTCTATGTGAAGCCCTTCTGCCTGAAAACTGACCATGTATAATTAGAAAGTTATGGGCATTCTGATTTCCACAGATATGTTACTATTCAGGACAAACCCAGTTTACATCTATTATGCTTACATAATTATTCAGAATAGCCCCTTTTGTGGGAGAAGCCCTTCAAAATAGAAGATCAGTGGAAAGAGGAAGGTGACTGGGGGGTGGGGGGAAGAGGGATGGGATAAGGGAAGAGCAGTGGAATGAATGTGACCTGACTTCCTATGTACACACATGACTACACCACGGTGAAGCTCACTCTATGTATATCTACAAGGCACTAATTTTAAAAAAGACTGTAAGTAAATCGCAGAAAGATCAATGCAGTAGAGGGAAGAGAACAGGGTGAGGGAGGAAGAGAGGGAAAGGAGAAGTCATGGGAACTGAATTAGAGCAATTTGTATTCCATACTTTCTTAATGTTAAAATTAATCCTAATGTTAGTTATAACTAAAAAGAGCTAATTAAAAAAATAATGTCCCCTTTTAATAAAAAAGGTCCCATTTAGGTGACAGGTTATATGGCTGCCCCACCTGTGGATTGCTAGTAAGTCAATTAATACATATATATATTTTTTTTTCAAGTAATTTGTCTTTAATGAAGAAAGAAAACCAGGTTAGGAAATGGAACTAGGAGAGATGCTTGTTTAAAACTAATTTTTGCAACACTGTGAAGTTTTCTAATATTAACTCAGTAGGAAACCAACAATCAAAACAAAATTTCTCGGGTATTTTCAGAGACTTTTTGAAGGAGCTTGTTGATTCTTCTTTGCCTTGGTGCCCTTCACTTGAGGAATCTATACTTGCTAAAGGCCATCAGATAACATTGGAGTTGGATTTTTGTTAAAAGTCAGAATTGTTTTCAAATCTGAGAATGAGCATCTACCAGGCCAGCTAAGACAAAAGACAAGAATCAAATCTCTTGTTCCTGGGAGGATCCTCAGGAAATGAGGAGATATAAACAAAATGTTCTGCCACAAAATTAGTGTCCCTTGAGCAGTGCCTGAATAAAAAAAAATGTTTATGTCCTCGGCAGTGAGTGAGAGACCTACAGAGTTGCCATTTCCTCCCTCTTCTTCGACCATCACTGAGCTCAACTTCTAGCTCATTCCTAGGTCAAACCTGCCCAATAAGGGGATGGGGACAGATCGGCAGCTCATGTGTCATTAAAGCCTCATTTTTTTCCTCCTGCATTGCTCCAGGTTCTCCTGGAACATATGTGGCTGGGCCCCTCACATCACCACCATTTTTAAATCATCAACGGCCACTTACTTGAGTGTTCATTGTATGCCAAGAATTGTTCAAGATACCACGTGTATGACAACTTGCTCAGTCTGTCTTATAAGGAATTACTTTTTTATCTCTGTGTACAGAGGAAGAAAACAAGGCTGAGACTCTATGTATATCTACATAGATTGGTTGACTTGTTCAAGTTCAAACAAATAGTAACAGGTAATACCAGGTTTCAAATCTGGACTCTCAAACTCCAGAGCCTGTG
Organism: Aplodontia rufa; assembly: GCA_004027875.1. Taxonomy (NCBI): domain Eukaryota; kingdom Metazoa; phylum Chordata; class Mammalia; order Rodentia; family Aplodontiidae; genus Aplodontia; species Aplodontia rufa. The sequence goes on from PVKS010022997.1 coordinate 13,448, forward strand.
CTACTACCTACTTCCTATACCACCACTCCAACGTGAACGACAACCTGGGTGGCAAATAGGTATTTCCCCTAACACCAGTTCCCTCTCTGCTGCTTCTTCCCTTTACTGAAAATTCCTCAGCTTTTTCAAATGACATGATTATTGCTGTCCCCAATTTTTCTCTTCCCATTGCTCGTGAATTCCCTCTAATCAAGCATTTGCCCCACGACCATACCAAAATTGTTCCACCAAAATTGGCAGTGGCCTCCGTTTGATAGATCTGATGGAGAACTCTCAGTTATCTTCCTTGATGAACCAATGGTTAACAGACTGATCAGTCCTAATTCCTTGTAAAATTTACCATTGGCTGCCAGGGCACCACATTCCCTTACCTTACCTCTTCAGTCTCTAAACTGGGACCTTCTGATCTCTGACACCTCAACATTGGTGTATCCCTGAGCTCAACTCTTGGAATTCTTCTCAATTTTTTTTTTATCTACACACTCTTGGTGAACTCATTCAATTTCATAATCTTTAGTATCTTTATTTTAACATTTATATCACCAACCTGTTATTTCTTCCCTGGACTCTAGACTCTAACATCAACTGGCATTTAAACTTGAACATAAGAAACTGAGCTCTTATTAAAGCTCAATAAAACTCCCAATAATGTTTAATTTGCCTATGTACAATGTACATTTTTACCATGTACATTGCTACTCCCTCATCCAAGTTCTCAACATCTCTTTCCTGGATTATTGTGATAGCTTTTTAAATTAGTTTTCATGTTCCTACCTTATCCCCTTTCAGTCTATCCTCAACATAGCAACCAGTAATGTACAGTTTAAATGTAGGTTAGCTCATATTACTGCTGTGTCAAAATAATGCAATGGTTTCCTGTTGTGCAGAGTATGACAGATTATATTTTCCAGATCACATGCCCCTCTTATAATATGATTTTAGAAAAGTGGTATTTGTATTCTCTCTTTTTCTTGATCTGGACAGGTTCATAATGACAAAAAAAAGGAATTTTCAAGGCCAGATAAAACAAGAGAAGGAAACATAATTTTCCCTTGGTTCTCTGGAGACACTTACCTTTGGCTCCCTGAGCCTCCATCCAAGAAGTCCAATTGCTTTGAGGCTGCCATGTTGTGAGGAAGCTCAGGCCGTCTGGATAGGTCGTACGTGTGCGCAGTAGCTGAGAATCACAGCTGAGGTCCCATACAATAGCCAGAATCAACTGAGGATGTGTGAGAGAAGCAGCATCCAAAACATTTTAACCTTCAGCCCGCAGCCTTTGAGTCTCCCAGTGGAGGCCCCAAACTTGTGGAGACATCATAGAACATAGACAAGACATTTTTACCACACCCTATTTGAATTCCTGATCCACAGAACCTGTGAGCATAAGAAAATGGTTGTTTTATATCCATAAGTTTTGGGATGATTTGTAGCAAAGACAGCTGGAACTCTGGGTTAAAAACCATACCGAAGCTCTGAGTTCTCCCGCAGTTTGCTTTTGGTCGTGCCTCTCCCACTCACATGAAACAGCACCTGCCCCAGGGTCTGTACGCTTGATATTCTCACTACTCAGAGGTTTCCACTTCCGGTTATCTTCAATCTCAGTATCTTGTCTTCTCCTGGTTTCTCTTTTCAGTCTTCCCACAGTGATTGCTAATCTCTAAAACAGCTTTAATGATAGCTGCATTTGGCATCATGCCATGGTACAACTTCCTCATTGACTGGATAAGACTGACCCTTGGAACCAGAAGATGGGATAGAAATGTAAGGATGTGACTTTGGAGGCTGGGTCATAAAAGACACTCTTGCTTCCCCTTTGTGCTTGTCCATTGCCCACTCTGGGGTAAGCCAGCTATCTATCATTCCACAAGCAGACACTAGCAGGTCGGTGGAGAAGCCACTTGGTAAGGAACCGAGGACTCCTGCCAACAGTCACAAGATAAGATTCCTGCAGTGGGTTCTCTAGTGCCAATCAGGCCTTCAGATGGTATCGTGACTGCGCTCCATGAATAACTCCAACCCCGAACCTCCCAGCTAAGCTGTGCCTGCACTCAAGGCCCACAGAGATGTTGTTTTAAGCTACTAAATACTGGGATAACCTTTTTATTCAGAAAAAGATGACTAATATGCCTGGCCACCCTATTTAGCAATGCAAATGCTCTCTTTCCAACAATCTCTGTCCTTCTTCCCTGATATATTTTCCCACCATACTCATTGCCATCTAATATACTACATGTTTTGCTCATTTATCCTAATTACTGACCCCACCCTCCAAAGCAATGCAAGCTCGAGGGAGATAAAAATTTTTGCCTATTTTATTTATTCAAAAAAAGACCCTAATACCAAGCATATAGCCAACACTCAATAAATATCTATTAAATGCTCTATCTGACATGCCACTCTCTCATCAGTTGGCAGCACTGCATTAATAAGAAGGATTGCCTGGGCTCAGCAGGGGTGCTGCAATCGATTAGCTGTGATGTGAAGGTTGTAGTGTGGTCTTGCTCTCCACGTGCTTGTCTTCCTTGCTCTAACCCTACACCCTGTCTTCATGCACAGCTTGTACCCTGTACAATGATAACAGAACCTATATCTTGTCTTCCAGATAACACAACTCATTTTATAATTAAACATTCATAGCATTAGGAAAAGTAATTCCTCCCAAGTCTCAACACAAATGCCAAGATTCAATTTGTCTGTTGGCTCTGAATTATCTTCTGAGGAGGCAAAGAATAAGCAGCTACCATTATCTTTGAAATAGCTCTTCTTAAAACGCACAAAATAAACACGGAATCATGAAAACTATAGGCGAACAGTGGAGGAATTTTAACCTTGAAAGCTATCCAACAATAGAACTCAGAGTTTATGTGGGAGTTGGAAAGTAATTTGTGAAGTGGGTAAAATAGTCTCAGCCCATGAGTATGTCAGCAGCTCCTATGAATCGCAAGGTGGAATGTGACGCTCATGAACATCAGATCTGCAAGGTGCTCATGGACCTACTGTTCCTCTTTGAAAGCATTACCCTCATTGATTGAGTCACAATTTATTTTCTGACCTTCTACTATGTGCTGGGCATTGCTTTAGATACTGGGAATTCAGCAAAGAATTTAAAGCATCTTTGCCTCAAACATCTTATATTCTCTTCCTCAAATAGCATTATTTCCTAGCTAGCACTGCTCCCACCTGCTAGACCCGTGTCTAAGAGATTGCTATATCCAACATCAGCTCTTTGCCCCCAATCATATGGTATTGAGATAGTAGAGTAGGAGAATAAATGTCATTTCACTCAGCAGGAGAGTTTTGGGGGATTTTTTTTGTCCTTAAATCCAGAGCCTTTTTTTCCCCCTATAAAATAAGAGAATTTGAGTTCCAACTTCTAGGTCCAAGTATTTTCAAGGCAAAGTTAGTTCAGGTTCCTCCTGGGAAGCCTTGAGAATCTGGTGTGGGAACAGCATCTCGCAGCACAGTGAGTACCAGCCTGTTCCAGACCCATTTGCTCAGACAGGACTCCTGAGTCCTGGGTGGGCTTAGTATTCATTCTGTTGTCCTTTAGATAGCTGGAAAATTCATCAGGCAGTGGGAAGGACCACTCAGCCATTCATCAGTCTATCATTTATGATGGTGGCCGTTGACACCTAAAGAGGAGACATCAGAAACCAAGGAGATTGAGGACAGGATCCTGGGCACCTCAACATTTCACATATACACATTCTTTCATTTGACCCTCACTGTAACCACTGTGGTAGGCAGAACAGAAATTACTGGGATCTCATTTTATAGATGAGACACGTGAAACTCTGAGAAATAGGGGTTTGCCAAAGGTCTCCTGGAGCTAAGTCGAGAGTTGGCCCTGTGGGGCTTCCTGTAACATTATTAGTCTGTGACATGCCTGGAGAGAAATAAACTGTTAATATTACCAGACTTCTGTTCTTGCTGTATTTTTGATGATCTCTCTGGAAACTCCCCTTTATAAATGAGAGGGGAAAAAAGGTTGCAGTGGCTTAGATTTCCTTTGCCTGCTGCCAGTGGAATCCAAGAACACGAGGATAAGTTTCACTCCCATCCCCAAAGCTGACTACCCTCCATCTGCAAACAACCTCCCCCCCCACTAAAATCAGAGCCAAAGAAATGTAGCTAAAACTCTGATAATTATTATGTTTTTGTAACACAGTGTTTCAGAGAAGATGAAGGAAGAGACTTAAGCAAAAAGGATGGGGGGAGTTTTGTTCTTTTTTTTTTTTTAAGTAAAACAAACTAGAAGTAATTTCTCTTCTGCAAATGCTGAGCTTCACCTTTGTGTGCCTTGAAATTCCTTGGCAACAGTCTTAATTTGGGGGAATCTGAGTTTGTTAAAGGAATGCTGGGAGGAAGCAGGCTACCTGCTCTGCAGCTCAGAGATCAACCATAACAATCAGATAACATGATGGCTTAGGTTTCTCCCTAGTCTATGCGGAGTGAGGAATATGGTGGTGGTGTTGTTTTGTTTGGCTCTATTTTAGAGAAGTAACCAATGCTTTATGAGAAGTACCAAACTATCCCATATTCCCTACATCTGCTAACAAAACTTGAGGAACTTCAAAGGACTACAATTAGCCTACAACAAATGTTGACTAATGACCATTAGAGGGTACTGGGGTTAGTTCCTCTTGATGGGGCATTACCCAAGGGAGTGTGTCCTACTAAGTGTACCTTATGAACAGAGTAATAAGAAAGATCCTCACCATTTTATTAAGCAATTTTCTTTGTCATTATGCTAGAAATACTACATACATCATATCATTCAATATTTGCAAAGTTTGAAATGTCATTGGTTCCATTTTACAGATGAGAAAATTGTGTCTCAAAGATATCACATTCCTTGTGCAGGATCACAAATCTGGTAGCACATGGGACAACAAGTATCTGACTCAAATATTTGGAGTGTTCTTCCCCCTATAGGGCACTTCCTTGCCTAAGAGGAGATTCTGTCCCTGGGCCTGCAGACCTATGTTGGGCAGTTCACTGTAAGTACAGTTGACTGCTTTCTGGACCACTTTCCTGTCCTGTGTGGGACTCATGCAACCCCAATCATGCTGTGGTTAAAGGTTTTGCAAGTCTCAGACAGGAGCATACTTGTAGTTGCCCAGGACTTAAAGAGAAGAAGGACTCAAACTGGCTGGTGAAAGTGGAAGTTTGCTCTGTTTACTGAGATGGCTGATACTTGGGCTTGAAAGGGCATCTCTCCTCTGGCTCATAATTTTGTGTTGTGGTGTGGACAAAGGCAACATTTGGCCTTTTTCATCAAAGGGGAGGAGGAGGGAGATGAATAGTTAACAAGACACACCCTGCAGGAGAGGACTGAGGGACTTCTGGTTCTCCAGTTTCTCTGAAGACTTTGTGTCCCCAGTCCTCCATTCCTGCCCCCATCACAGGGCACCTAGTAGCAACTAAATTTGGGGGCATAGTAACTGTTCAATATCGAGGACAGCTATGTGTGTCCATGTCCCCAGGACAGCCCCATTTATGTTTATTGTCTTGTGGGCCCTCCCACAGAGATCCCTTCTATTCTCAAATGTGTCACCCAATATTACATATTTGTGAGTGAATAATTTACAAAATATGAGGTTATGGATTTCTTTTTATGTTCTTCTTTTTGATTTGTCTGCCTTTAAAATTTTATACCATGAACATATGCATTTGTATAATGGGGAAATGTGATATATTTAATATTAAAAATAAAAATTGGCTCTTGTCCAAATGAATTTCAACTATCTAGTATAGTCAGTTGAAGAAATTATTTAACTTCCTGATAATAATTTACACATTGCAATTTATCTCCAAAGCACAGGATTAAAAAGAAAAACCATATCCAGTTCACAATGCAATGTTCAGACTCTAGAACACCAGAGTAAAAATGAAAATTGTGATTTAAAAAATATATAGTTTACAGCAGAGCATGGATTTCAAATCATGTCACTTCTCTTTTAAATAGTAACAACTAGGTCTCTAAAATTGTTAAGTCTTAAATATATTAAAGTTTTAGGCTTTGAAAAGCTTTTGTTGTTGTTGTTGATTACGTTCCAGGAGAGTTTTGCTCTTAACACTGTTCTAATATTGCCCATTTGTCTCTATTATCAGGAAAGGTGGTGTTCACAAAAATTTAATGGAGATATGTCTATCCATAGACCTCATTAAATCCCAGCTTTTATTCAGTCTATTCAGTTTAGGGGGAAAATAAACTTTTTTTAAACTATGAGCTTAACGTTGCTGAAGTATCCTTCAAAATTTGGGTGGATTGAATGGGAAAAAGAGAAGGACTGTGAATGCTGAGAAAAATACAACAGGGAAACAGAAAGATCATCTCGTCCCACCCACAGCAGAGAAAGAACCGAATATAATGAATATGATGGGAGTGTAAGAACTACAGAACTTGGGATGGCAAGAAAAAGTCCTTTGAGCACTGTGTCCGGACCACCCTGTCCTTCCTGGCTTTCTCAATCACTGACCTCCAGGACATTGTACTCTTTGATCCTCCAACTCAGCAGACTTGCTCTGTCCTTCGCTCTGTCCCCAGGGCTCAGTCCTTAGCACTCTGCAGAAGTTCCCCTGGCAGGCTCCTCCTTCCCTACGGCGTTGGCCTCCCACTAATGGTTGGGTCATTCTTCTATCAATAAATTTCTGCCTCACCCAGCACCACCCTAAGAGCACCCTGTATTCAGATTGCTTTTCTTGAGATTCCCTGCCATCACTGGAAGTAAATGAATGAATTCCACTGAGCACCTACTATGTGCAAGATGCTCTAGAGGAAGTATTTCAGTCTTTTTATATCATGATAGTTAATTGGAGGAAATGCAGAATGGTATTGGCTCAGAGAGGGAGCTGGGAGTGGACCCCACCTGGGCAGAGCATATGTGCATGGGACCCATTTACTGCTTTCATCACTTGCCTTCATGGGACAGAGCCACATCTGGATCCCATTACCATTATGAAAGGTGCAGGCTTCATGCTTGCTCCAAAGCCCGGCTCTGATTTCACAACCAGCTTGGAGAAGCAGGAGGCAAGTAAATACTTCCTGTTCCATTTGTAATCAACATGTACTTGACATCAATAAACCGGGATAATTACATTATCATTATCATTACCATCATTATTATTGTACACAATCTAGGAGACATTAATAGAGGTTTCTGCAGAATACACTCAAGACAGATGGGACTAAAATTGGAGCAGAGGGTAGAGGAAGGATGCCATTTGTCTCTTCCCTTAGCCAAGAAGATGAGAGAACTTTTAAAACGCTCTCAAAAAGCTGTGGAGATAAACCGATAGAATAACAATGGATAGGTCCACTGTTTCTTTCATACAAAACAGTAAGAGTTCTCAACCTTGAACATTTGCTGAAACATGGAATGTTAGAAGAGGAGGGCCCCTTGGAGATAGCCAAGTTCAAGTCTGTCTGCTGTATCTCTCTGTCTCCCGTGGGGGACAAGCCTATGGGACTTGTCAATACATTAGTTTGAGGAAGAATTGAAAATAGAACTCTGGCCTTGCCCTTTCTATGCTCTTCCTCCACTGGTTGAGAAGACTTTAATCTGCCCACTTTTCCTACTGAAGGACATATAAATATTTGGAGGACAGATACTCAATCTCTCCCCGGAAGATAGAACTGCAAGGAGTGAGCTCTACAGCAGATCACTTCTACTGAGGATTTGGGAGTGGGGACTGTTAGGTACTGGGAAGAATCATAGAGATATTTTTCCTTTATGATAAAATCTCTATGCTGGATATTTACTCTCCTGTGGATTTCCCTTGTCATGAGATAAAGTCCAAGGAGTAGCAGAGAGGGGAGTTGATACAGAAAGGCACACAGATTATTTTATATTCTCCATTAGTTTGAGTGATATCACACCTATGATGCTGCAAGTTTTTAGAATTGTTAGTTCGAGCAGCAGATAAGTCACTAATTTGATGTAACAAAACCATATATACATACTCACTCACAAATATGAATGTACCTGCACACACACACATACACACACACCATCTCTATCAGCTTCCTTCACCTCATTACTTTTCACTCCATTGTTAAATATGTACAAAGAGAAATAAAAACCATCTAGGTCTGTATACCCGCAGTCTCTCTAGTGTCCCAGTGCATAGCTAGGAAATGATAAATGGGATCAGCCTTGAATTTATCCTTAACCTTTGAGTCTTTGATGAATAAACAAATGCTATGGATTTTAAAATTGCTTTAGTCATGATTAAAAATCAAATGTGATTAGTATGTAGGTATTTGTCCAGAGGCACCTTCTAAGTTACTTCTCTGGTGAGTTAAATTTTAAAAGAAATTAATTATGAGTCTTATCTCTTAGTTGTAATGGTGGCTCATGGCCAATCTGACTCTTTCGAAGGTAGCTTTTCCTGGAACATTAACACACTATTGGTGGGATTGTAAACTGGTACAACTACTCTGGAAAGCAGTGTGAAGACTTCTCAAACAATTAGGGATCCAACCACCACATGATCCAGCTACCCCACTCCTGGGTATTTCCCCAGAAGAGCTAGAATCAGCTTATTACAGAGATACTGTTACATCAATGCTCACAGCAGATCAATTTACAATAGCAAAATTACAGAAACAACCTAGATGCCTCACACTGGATGAATGGATCAAAAAACTGGGATATATGTTATATGTAAATGGAGTTCTATTCAGCTATTAGAAAGAACCATATCATGGCTTTTGCAGGTAAATTAATGGAAATGGAAAAAAATTATGCGGAGCGAAGCAAGCCATACCAGGGACTTAAGGGTTGAATGTTTCCTATCATATGTGGAAGCTAGAGTAAAATCTAAGATAGGATAAATTAATTAAGTTTACTTAATAGACCCACTAAATCTGAAATAACACACAAGCTGTGGGGACTATAGCTCTGAAGGGAGGGAAGAGAAAGGGAGGGAGGAGAGCAAAGGTAAACAGCGGGTATTAAATACTGTAGAGTACATTTGACTCCTATAAGAATCCCAAATATATCTAGGCAGGCATATAAATCTAGTAATTTCAGTGAATTACATGTATATGGTCACTGATTTCTGTAACTTGGGGGAGCGACAGAGGAGCCATGAGATTGGGGCATGGAGGAGGAGAATAGATACTGGACAAGAATCTGGTTGAAGCAACTCTGTCAATATGTGTGCATATATGAAGGTGAACCAACGAATCCTTTCATTATGTACATCAATGCTGAACCAATAAAAAGAATTTTTTTAAAAGTAGCTTTTCCCTTCAGGAAAGGGGAGGCTGCTCCAAAAAACTAATTGGGAGAGATGTGTCCACCTCCAAATTTGGGCTCGTTTCATTCACCTTTCTTGTATGAAATGGCATTCTGAGTTTCCCCATCATCTCAGTGATTCATTGTAAGTAAGGATTATTTATGAGAACTCTTCCTGGAGAAACAGCTGAATTATATACAGCTTCCCAGGAGGCCTGCTGAACAGTGTAGCTCCCTGTCCTCCATCAGAATAGAAACAAGAAAATAAAACCTCATTAAACTGTTTATTCAACCCAAATAAACTTGACTCCAGGGCCTGCCAAGATTTTACAGTGCCAGAGGCAAGAGGGTAAGAAACCAGAAAGGGAAAGAAGGAAAGAGATTTGTAAAATGGGGGCAAGTGAGGAGAGCAACCAACTCACACAGTTAGGAGCTTCCTGCATCCTCAGACCCTGTTTGTGAAATCTGAGCTTCAGTTCCCCAACACATGGAGTCCGGATGGAAAACGGATGGAAAAGGAAGAAAAATTCAAGCCATTTCCTGAATTCTCCATTGTGGTCTCATCTTTTACCAGTCAGGCCCCAGACTGGACAGGTGAGAACATCATTTTTCTTTGCACCGTGTCCTGTTCCTCAGCCCTTGCTCCTGGAATTCAGAGGGGCATTGGGTTGGTGCCTCTGCCTTAGGGAGGTACAATACCTGACTATCAAAGACTGCATACTTTATTGTGGAATATTCCATGCACAAACATTACATAAGCCTTGTTGGTCATCTGTTTTAAGGTTGAACCATTCTACTTCTCAAACATTTTTCATTATGCTAATATATATACATGCATATATGTGTCTACTTTTTAAGCAACCTGATTTATATTTCTGCATGTGCTCTTCTGCCTACTGCCTCTCAGGTTTTCTCCCAGCCCTATGTGATAAAGACAGGGCAGGTAGGTAGATTACCCTTACTACACTGAGATTGGAGGATTCAATGGTTGTCTAAATTTCTGAGTCTTGAAGTTTAGGACTCAAAGTTTGTTGATGATTCATTTCTTTATTTCCACTGACCTCTAGCAAATTCAGGCGAGAATTAGTCTTTGTTTAACTGAAAAGAGAGAGAGCTAGCAGAGTTTCCAGGATGATAAGGCATTTCCAGGGACTTCATACTTGGAGTACAAAGGGCTTGAAATGATTTCTTGAGGTCCCGCAACTTTGGACCAGTCTTAACGAAACCAGAAGCCAGATGTTAAAACTCTAAGAATACTCATCTTTCTATATTATAGCATTTCACACTTACCATTTTATTAATCCAAACCTCAGTCCTAGCAGGAGACCAAGAAAATAATGGAGCAGATCTAGGCAGCAATCTGAGATTCTTCCACAGCTCAAAAATGAAGCAGCACCTCTAAAAGGGTTCACAGTTGTGAGTCCCAGAGTTGTCAGTTGACTTAGTTCTCACAGATGCATAGACCCACAGAATTCAATTCCTGAGGATAACCCCAAATAACCAATAGAGAACCTCAGTGCACACACAAAAGCAATACATCCCATAAAGAGGGTTACTGAGGACTGTCAAACAATCACTGTCCAGTATGCCCAGATACAAGCCCACTAACCCATGACCTGTGCACTCCAGAGGGGACAGCAGCCCTACACCCTTCCACAAGCCACTTAGCATCATATCAACCAGACTACAGAAACTCTGCTTCAAACCACCACACCCTGCAGACTCCAAAATATACACAGGGATCCCACATTGGATCTGACAGCACTGGATACATAGAGCTTTTCTTCAGGAGAACACACAAAACTGAACCCCTAACAGGGAGTAAGCTGGATACAAAAATCACAGAAATTAAGAACCGTTTCTTATGGCCCAACAGAAAGCTTGTAGATACAAGGATACACCAAAGATCAAAAAGGATCTCCTAGAATTTTATTAGAAGTGAACTTGTGTGATCACTAACTCCACACTCAGAGACACTTAGAAGTAAAGCTAAGGAGTGGTGGGTATCTTCTACAGATCCAAAATCCTGATGAAATCCAAATCAGGAAGACTTGATAAGAAACCTCTCCACCTTGGCGTGTGATAACAAATAGCTCTAATATTAATTTTGAGCTTTTAGATATTACTTTTCATATTGAGCTGATAGATTTTTCCTTGTAATTTGTTATTGCAACCCTTAACCCAATTGATTATATTTCCTCTAATATTTTAAAGCACTAGTTGGAATCATTCTGTTTTCTTGGCTCAGGTAAACACTTGTTCCTTTTAGTCTCTCTTTTGCCTCTTGCACTATCTGTTTCTTCCTTATCTTCCCCAATTTTTCCTTCTTTTTATCTTAGTTAGCATTATTTCTTTCTATCTTTACTATTCTTTTTTCCCTTTGCTCATTTTTTCTCCTCTCCACTTCAACCACTATATAATAGGAATTTTACAATCTTTAATAAGTAATTTCTCAATGCATTCAAGAACATTATTAAAATTTTACACTTGGATTAGAAGAAACTGTGGAGAACATTTTAATAAGTTTTCCCCTAAGGTTTATTAGTACTTGGTTTTACTCTGAGTAATTGCAGTAAATAGGGTTTAGTGTCTTCTATCAAAATGGTGCTGATACTGAACATAGAAGATACACGGAGAGTGAGAGTATCGATACTTAGATATTCACCCAACCTGGGGCACTTAAGAGAAAGAAACACACTAAATAGTCTTGTGTAAAAGTAGAAGAGATAATCATTCTAGCAGATGGGTAGGCATGCAATCAATATGAAAAAGCAAGGGAATAAGTCACACCAGAAAGTCCACAACACTTCAACAACTGATCTAATTGACACCACAGTGGAGGAAATGCTGAATAAATAATTTAGAAAGTTCAGTTAAAATGGTCAATGAGTTAAAAGATATACAAAATGAACTAATGGAGAAAATTCATGAAGTGAAAGATCATTTTATTAAAGAGATAGAGATTCTCAAAAAGTACTGAACAAAAATCCTGGAAATGAAAAAATCCATAAATCTAATTTAAAATTCAGTCAAAAGTTCCACCAATAGATTAGATCACACAGAAGACAGATTCTCAGGTCCCAAAGACAAAACATATAATCTTGAAAATCAGGTCAACAATAAAGAAAAGATGTTAAGAGTCCATGATCAGAAAATTCAAGAAATCTGGATGACATTAAGAGACCAAATGTAAGAATCATTAGTAGAGAAAAAAACACTAAAACACAAACAAAAGGAATGCACAACTTTTCAATAGTATTAGAATGGAGACCCAAATACAAGATTCATTTAGACCCCCAAATAAACAAGATAAAAAAATGTTGTAATTGAAATTCATTATATACAGAACAAGGATATAACATGAAAAGTTATAAAGGCCACATTTAAAGATAAACTAATTTGACTTTCTACTGAATTCTCAGCCCAGGGCCTGGAATACATCAAGCCTTGAAAGATAAGGGGTGTCAACCAAGATTGCTATATCTAGCAAAAAAATCCTTTAGAATTGAAGAAGAAATAAAATGTCTCCATGATAAACAGAAACTAAAAGAATTCGTATCTGCTAGGCCAGCACTACAAACCATATTCAATGAAATATTTCATGCAGATGAAAAATAAATATCAGAGACAGCATATGAAAGAATCTCACTAAAAACTGTCAATTAAAGGAGAATTAAGGCTGAATTAAGCATTAGAAATAAATCAAAATTGTAGGAAATAAAAATCATCACATATAATAACACTGAATATAAATGGTTTAAACTCTTCAATCAAAAGAAATAGACTGGTAGAAGGGATTAAAAAATAAACCCAAGTGTATGTTGATTACAAGAGATTCTCCTTATTGGCAAAGGCATGCACAGACTGAAGTGAAAGGATGGAAAAAGATACACAATGGAAATGGAGACTGAAAGCAAGAAGGAGTAGCTACTACATATCTGGTAAGGTAGACTTGAAGCCAAAATTAATCAGAGGAGACCAAGAAGTTCACTTAATACTGGTTAAGGAAATCATCCAGCAAAAAAGAATATTTACACTTGAAATATTAGCACACCTATGTACATAAAACAACCCCTACTGAACATAAAGAATCAAATAGACTTCAAAATAATAACACTGAGTGATTTCATTATACCATTCTCTCCATTACATAGATCATGCAGACATAAATGAAGCAAATACTCTTCAGAACTAAAAAATAGTATTAATCAAATAGGCTGATTGACATTTATATACTATTTTATCCATTAACAAACTAATTTGCTTTCTTCTCAGCTATGCATGAACCTTTCTGTAAAATAGGCCATACTTTGGGACACAAAGCAAGTCTTAGCAAACATGAAAAGATAGAGATAATTGCTTGCATCCTATCAGATCACAACAGATTGAAACTAGAAATCAGTCATCATTTTAATACCTGGAGATTAAATAATACATGTTTGAATGAGGAATGGGTCATAGAAGAAATCAGAAGAAACTATTTAAAAATTTTTAGAAACAAATGAGAATAGAGATACAGCATTATCAAAATATCTGGGATAGTATAAAGGAAGTTCTAAGAGAAAAGTTTATAGCATTGAATGGCTACAATTATAAAGCAAAAGACAGGAAGATCCCAAGTAAACAATGTTATATCTCAAGGCCCTAGAAAAGGAAGAACAAACTAATTCCAAATCACTAGAAGACAGGAAATAATTAAGATCAGAGCCAAAAATAATTAAATTGAGAATAAAAAAACATAATACAAAGGATGAATGCAACAGAGAGTTATTTCTTAGAAAAGATAAATAAGATTGATAAGCCCTTAGTTAAACTAACCAAAGAAAAGAGAGATAAAAGACCCAAATCAACAAAATTAGGGATGAAAAAGGACACATCACCACAGGTATTTCTGAAACCTAGAGGATCATTAGAAACTATTTTGAAAATTTATACTCCAATAAACTGGGAAATCTAGGAGATATTGACAAATTTCTAGACACATAGGACCTATTCAAATTGACCAATCAGGATATAGAAAAACCTAAACAGACTAATATCAAGCAATGAGATTTCAGCAGCAATTAAAAGCCCTCCAACAAAGAAAAGTCCAGGACCAGATGGATTCTCAGCCACATTCTATCAGATTTTTAAAGAAAAACTGACACCAATCCTCCTCAAATTATCCCATGAAAAAGAAAGGAGAGAACACCACCAAATTCATTATATGAAGGCAGCATCACCCTGAGACCAAAACCAGACAAAGACATATCAAGGAAGGAAAATTTCAGACTAGTATCTCTAATGAACATAGCTGAAAAAAATTAATAAATTATTGACAATCTGCATTAAAAAGATAGTATACCATGATCAAGTGGATTTTATTCCAGGGATGAAAGGTGGCTTCAACATGTGCAAATCAAAAAATGTAATTGACTACATAAATAGAATTAGAGACAAGAATCATATGATCATTTCTATAGAGGCAAAAAAGGCCTTTGATAAAATCCAGCACCATTCAGTTTAAAACACCAAAGAAACTAAGGATAGAAGGAATTTACCTCAATATTATAAAGATTTATGCAACAAACCTAAAGCCAACATCATACTGAACAGAGAAAAACTGAAAGCATTGTCTCTAAAATCAGGAATAAGACAAGGATTTCCACTGTCACCACTCCTATTCAATGTAATTTTTGAAATTCTACCTAGAGTAATCAGGTAATAGAAGGAAATTAAAAGGATACAAACAGGAAAGGAAGAAGTCAAATTATCTCTGATGACAACATAATCCTATACATAGAAGTCCCCAAAAGAATTCCACCATGAGTGTTCTAGAGCTGATAAAAAAAACTCAGCAAAGGAGCAGGTACAAGAGAAAATACACAAAAATCAATTGATTTCCTATGCTTCCATAATGAATCTGCTGAGAAAGAAATCAGCAGCTATCCTATTAAGAGTTAACTTTAAAAATACTTGGAAATAAATCTAACCAAGGAGGTGAACGACCTCTACAATGAAAATCACAGAACATTGAAGAAAGAAATTGAAGGCCCTAGAGAATGGAAGACCTCCCATGTTCTTGGATAGGCAGAATTAGCAAAGTCAAAATGGCCATATTACCAGAAGCATTACACAGATTCAATATAATCCCCATAAAATACCAATGACATTCTTCACAGAACTAGAAAAAAAAGTCCTAGAAGTCATTTGGAAGAATAAAGGACCCAGAATAGCCAAAGAAATAATGAGCAAGGACAGAGCTACCGCAGGCATCACAATTCCTGATCTCAAAAGTATTCTACAAAGCTATAGTAACAAAAAAAGTATGGTATTGACACCAAAACAGACACAAAATTAATGGCATAGAACAGAAGACACAGAAACAAACCCACATAGTTACAATCATCTGATAGTCAACAAAGACACCAAAAACATACATTGGAGAAATATAGTCTTTTTTAACAAGTAGTATTGGGCAAAATGGATATTCATATGAAGAAGAATGAAAAAAAAAGATCCCTATAGTTCACCCTATACAAAAAGTCAACTCAAAATAGATCAAAGACCTAGGAATTAGACCAAAAACTTTGCAACTGCTAGAAGAAAACATAATGTCAACAGCCCAACACATTGGTGAGGCACTGATTTCCTTAACAAGACCCCTAAAGTTCAAGAAATAAAATCAAGAATCAACAATTAAAATGCTCTGCACAACAAAGGAAACAATTAAGAGCATGAAGAAAGAACCTACAGAATGAGAGAAAAATCTTTGCCTGCTACGTCTCTTAACTACTGTATTATGGATTAATATAAATAATATATAAAGAACTCACAAAATAACATTGAAACCTCCAAATAACCCAATCAATTAATGAGCAAATGAATTAAACAGACATTTCTCAAAAGAAGAAATACAAATTATGTGAAAACATGTTCAACATCTTCAGCAATCAGGGAAATGAAAATCAAAACCACATTGAGATTTTGTCTCACTCATTAGAATGACAATCATCAAGAATACAATCAGTAACAGATACTGGGGAGGATGTGAGGGAAAAGGTACACATTACATATTGTTAGTGGGACTGTAAGTTAGTACAAACACTTTGGAAAGCAGTATGGAGATATCGCAAAAGACTAGGAATGGAACAATTGTATGATCCAGCTATCCCACTCCTTGGTACTTAGCCAAAAGAACTAAAATCAGCATACTACAGTGACACAGACACATCAATGTTTACAGCAGTACAATTCACAATAGCCAAGCTATGGACCCAGCCTGGGTACCCATCAACATATGAATGAATTAAGAAAATGTGGGATGTATACACAATGGAGTTTTAGTCATAAAACTGAATGAAATTATGGTATTTGCTGGCAAATGTATGAACTGGAGAACATTATGTCAGGCAAAATAAACCAGAGTCAGAAAGTCAAGCATTGAATATTTTCTTTCATGTATGAAAGTTAGACCAACATAAGGGGGGGAAATGGTGTGTGTGTGTGTGTGTGTGTGTGTGTGTGTGTGTATTTGTGGGAAGATTCCTTGAAAATAGAAGGGAGATCAGTGCAGGTGAGAAAGGAAATGGGACAAGAAAAGGGAGGAACTGTGAAATGAAATTGACCAGAGTATGCTATGCATGTATGAGAGTATTAGAAGAAAGAACTCAAATAAATGACCTAGGTTTCCACATTAAGGAACCAAGGGAAAAAGAGAAAATAATAATAAAGGTCGGAGCAAAAATCAATGAAATAGAAAAAAGAAAAACCATAAAGAAACACTGATGAAACAATAATAGTAATATACTTCTATCCAGACTGATAAAAAATGATATCACAAATTAAGATTATCAGGAACAAAGAAGGCATCATCTTGATAGGTCTTAAAGACATTAGAAGGATGACAAGAAAATATTTTGAATACATTTATGCATGCTTGCTAATACATTTGATAGCTTTGATGAAAAGGACAGATTCTTTGAAGAACAAACAGAAGTCCACTCAAGAAGAAATAGAGAACCTGAAAATCTACATATGCAATATAACTGGAATTTGTAGTTCTAAGTCTTCCCAACACACAAAGAGACAAATGAACACCTCAAGGCTCAGATGTATTTAACTGCTTAATAACACAAATTTTTCATGAAGATTGAAAAGGAAGGGACATTTTTCAGTTCAATCTATGAGACCAACATTACTCTAACATAAAAACCATCAAAAGTAATTACAAAGCAACAGGCCAATACTCTTATGAACATAGCTGTAAACGCCTTAATAAAATGTTAAGTATGGGCTGGTGATGTAGCTCAGTGGTAGAGTGCTTGTCTAATATACTTGAAGCCCTGGGTTTGATCCCCAGCACCAAAATAAAGAAGAAAAAAAAGGAAACTTTAGCAAGTCGAGTCCAAGAATAAATCAGAGGATTATCCCAGGAATGCAGAGTAGGTTTAAAATACAAAATTAAAGCAATTGGCCACATTAATAGAGTAAAAAAAAATTAAAAAATTATATAATTATTTCCATAGATGTAAAAATTTGACAAAATGCATTATCTACTACCAGTTCAGTGAGCTTGCATAGAATGTGCATATGCCTGCTTCAACGTTCCTATTCAAATTGTGCTGGAGTGGCAGGTCAGTGGTTATAGCGCTTGCCTGGCATGTGCAAGGACCCTGGTTCCAACCCCAGCACCACACATATAACGAAGTGTTGGAGAAACAAAAACCAGATGGAAAAATAAATAAAATTCATTCTCTCTTTCTCTTTAAAAAAAAAAAAAGTGCTGAAGGAGCCATGAAAGGCTTCTACTAGGAAGCTAGTAGTTTCCTTCTAATAAGGAACTATTTTTAGATGAAACAATAATTTATTTAGAAGATGGTAAGGACCTTACAGTAATAATAAAAATAATAAATGAATTTATAATAGCACTAAAATATATAGAATATGTATATGTAAATCTCACAAAATATGCAATGCTGTTACCACCTACTAGAAAAGGCTAACAACAAGCCCTAAGTAACAAGTTCTGGCAAAGATGCTGAAACACTGAAATTCTCATAAATCTTCATAGGAATGCAAAATGGGTTGGGCCACTTTGGAAAACAGTTTGTCAACTTCTGTTTAACATATACTTATGCTACCCAGCCATCTTTTTTTTTTTTAAGTGAGAAGAACAGTGAGAGAGAGAGAGATAATTTTTATTTATTTATTTATTCTTTTCATGTGGCCCTCCTTGCTCTGAGACTCCACTGTGTATATGGTGCTGGGGTTTGAACCCATGTATTCGTACATGCCGGGCAAGTGCTGTAACCACCGAGCCACCGCTCCAGCCCAACCCAGCAATCTTTACCTAGATGTTTAGCCAAGTGAAATTCTAGCCAGCGTTCACACAATAACGTGGTCACAAATACTTATAACAGCTTCAAACATAATTGGCTAAAATTGGAACAACTGTCCTTCAGCTAGTGGATGAGTAGACGAAGGGTGTCACATCCATGAAAAGGAACATCACTGAGTAATGAAAGGAATAAAGAGCTGATGGATACACACTGCCACATGGGTGACGACTGTGGGGCTATTTGTTATTACGGCATAACACATCCTGTTCTGAGTGATGTAATCACTATCTAGCACTCTCTGAAAGTTTCCTTTTCTAAGACCTGAGTATCTAGAAAAGAGTTGTGGGTTATAACATCAAATCACAAGAGGGGAAAAAGTTGTTAAAGAATTTGAACCCCAGACCTGGAAGTATAGACTACATTGAGTAGGTGATGGGGACACCTACACATAATTAGACAGGTAAGATTCTGTTTTTAACAAAGGGGGACAAAATATTACATGGAGGAGAGACAGCCTCTTCAACAAATGGTGCTGGACAAACTGGAAAGCCACTTGCAGAAAGTTGAAATTAGACCCATATCTTTCACCTTGCAGGAGAATCAAATCAAATTGGATCAAGATGCTAGGAATTAAACAAGCTACCTTGCAACTGATGGAAGACAAATTAGCATTTGGGAGTAGGCAAAAACTTTTCTCAACATGTCTCCTAAAGTGAAGAAAGTAAAGTCAAAAACCAGTGAATGGGATGCCATAAAGCTAAAACACTTTTGCACTGCTAAGGAAACAATCAAAAGAGTCAAGAGGATTACTAAAGAATGGGAGAGAATCATGGGCTGTGATTCCTCTGACAGGGGCCTCATATCCAGAAGCTACAAAATCCTCAAAAATCTCAACTACAGAAACACAAACAACCCAATCAATAAATGGGCCAAAGACCTAAA